>JAJOOD010018513.1:0-18532 GCA_029582525.1 Solanum tacnaense
TTTAATAATTACTCCTCACATTATTATTTATTTTAAAATTTAAATTTTTATTATACTTCAATTGATTTGTATTACTAACAATATGTGAATTACTTATGAAATTAATTCTTGAAGATTTATAAGAATTACTTTTTGAAAAAAACTGAATGTTATTACACATAATATAAGATCTTACAATAATTTTAATTCAAGTGGATATATTTTCCCTACATTTGTTAGACTAGGACAATCTTTTAAAAAAAATCACAAAGAACTAACAATTGAAAAATACAAAAAATAATAATTATAAATTTAATTTTAAAATATCTGTGCAACACACGGACACAAATACTAGTTCTAAAAAAAATAATTGAAATAAACATCAAGTGACACTTTTGCCCCTGATGTTTTTGACTTTTATGACTATTTGCTCATTTGCAATCATAGTTATTTGATGTTGAAATATTGTTTGGACATGCGATTTGATTTTGGATTATCCTAAGAAGTTAAATTAATAAATCACATATCTCCATGTTTTTTTTTATAAATAAATATTTAGAACAACATGTTATTAAAAAATTGAAGTACATGTAATTTTACAAGGATTTACTGATTTAATAAATTAACGATAGTAATAACTAGATATTACAACATATGATCAACTAGCTTTCTTTAATAAAATCCTCTCACTTGGTATGGACAATCTCTTTACATCAAACACAAGTATTTTTTTTGTTAAATTAAAATAATTTATTCAGCCAAGAGCGAAGTTGGAAATTAATATAGTTTATGGGTTTCGTTGAATTCAGTGGCATTGATCCATGATTTTTGGTAATGACATAAGCTTGTGTTGCAATCATCAACGGCTAATCACACTATATAAAAAATGATCTTTATCAAAAATTAATTAATAATAATATCTTAATTTTTGTTAAATATATATTTTTAGTGGCAATTAACACTCTTATAAATGTTGATGGACGATGATGCCTATAGCAATATTGAATCCAATAACAAATAACTAATACTGATAAAAGTTTTAATACTTTTTGTTAATATATATTTAAACTCGCTAAAAATTATTTTTGTTATAATTTTCATCCTAGAGATAATGACATTTTTCTAGTTGTTTGGTCAGTTTTTACTTTTTAGCTCAATTTTGAGGAGATGAAAAATATAAAGTAATTGGTGACGTTTAGTTTTTTGAATTATGACAAAGTTATCTTTGACTATTAAATGAGATTTGTAGGGAGATGATCATTAATAATAAACAATGGGTTGGGTTCAGACGTGGGAAATCAATCATATAATATAAATTATATTAAGTAAAAGATAAACAGAATAAATATAATTGTCTTCTAATCAAAATTTTCCAAGTGGTTTAGTCAACAAGTTCCAATCTTTGTCGTCTAAACAATGTTTAGAAAAGTAAAGGAAACAACCACTCACTTGCTACCTAGTTTATCTAGGCTGATTCAAAATTTGAATTTTATTACTTCTTTGTATATTTTTATTCATCAACTATATTATTTTGAGATGTTTACAATACTTGTCTAGTTTAGAGATGGCAAATGAGTGTATTAGATCGAATTTACATGCATTGAATATGAATTGAATTAAAACGGATTGGATCACAGTCCACCCATATAAAAAATATTGGTAAATAAGGATTTGGTCAAATATGGTTTGGGTAAAATTGTTCTAACTCACTTTAATCTCCTAAAGTCAAAAAAATATTTAATCAAAGATAAATTGTTAATACCTCAACCCCTACCACCTGATCCAATTAACAGTAATCGAAAGGATAATATCAACTAGGAGGCTGAACCTCGAAGAAGAAGATAGCTATATCAGGGCAATTTCGAGATAGAAGCTAAGAAGAACAGAGTAAAAGAGAGAGGAGAAGAATTATCATATATCATTTCATGCCTTAACAATTGTATTACATTTGTATTTATAGAGTTGAATTGAAAGCTAAAGCTACAATCTACTGAAATAACTGCTTCTAACAACTCTAACAAACAATGAACAGTGATAACTGTTTTTGTGACTAATGAACAGTAGTAACTACTTTTTAATATTCCTAATCATCTACGCTTATCTACGCATTGTATCAATACCCCCCAATGGAAGCCACCCTTGTCCTCAAGGGTGAAATGCAGGAAACCTGTGCTGCAGCTCATACAGAAACTCCCAAGTAGCCTGAGAAGCATCCAAACCAGACCATTGAACCAAGACTTGACACACAGCCTTATTACCCTTTTTGACCATCCGTCTCTCCAATATCGACTCAGGATTGGGACAATAAGGACTTGAAAGATGTAAAATAGGGGGATGATTAATGATTGTAGGCACCTCATAACACTTTTTAAGCTGAGAAACATGAAACACAAGATAAATAAGGACATCAGTAGGTAAAAGCAACTTGTAAGCTACTGCACCAACTCTAGAAAGTACCAAGTAAGGACCAAAATACTTTGCAGCAAGCTTGTTGAAAGGCCTAGAAGCCACTGAAATCTGTCTGTAAGGTTGCAACTTCAAGTAAACCCAATCTCCATCCATAAATTGCCTATCAGACCTGTGTTTGTTAGCTTTATCTCTCATGCTTTGGTGTGCTCTAGCTAAATGGAACTTGAGCAGGGCTATCACAACCTCTCTAGCCTCCAGGGATCTATCAACCATGTCATTAGAAGACTCACCAGCTAAGTAAGGCAAGTGTATTGGTGGCTTTTGACCATACAAAACTTCAAAAGGTGTACATTTCAAAGTAGAGTGGTATGTAGTGTTGTACCACCATTCAGCAAGTGGTAGTTGCGTAGCCCAAGTATGAGGACTATCAGAGCAAAAACATCTCAAATATGTCTCCAAGGTTTTGTTAAGAACCTCTGTTTGACCATCAGTTTGGGGATGGTATGCTGTTGATTTATGTAATAAGACCCCCTGTAATGTAAATAACTCTTGCCAAAAAGAACTTAAGAAAATGGGATCCCTGTCACTTACTATAGAAGCTGGCATACCATGCAATCTGAAAACATTGTCCAAAAAACATTGAGCTACATATTTAGTAGTCTAAGGATGTGCAATAGCAATGAAGTGACCAGACTTACTGAATCTGTCCACCACTACTAAAATGACATCCTTCCCTTTGGACTTAGGAAGACTTTCAATGAAATCTAGACTGATATCAACCCATACACCATCAGGAACAGGTAATGGTTGAATTAGTCCAGGGTAAGCTGATGTATCATACTTATGTCATTGACAAATATCACATTTCTGAATAAAATTCCGAATGTCAGTTGCCAATGACTTCCAGTAGAAGAGGGATTGTAGCCTCTTAATAGTTGCATCCATACCTGCATGACCACCTTGTGGTGTTGAATGCCACAACTGAATAATGATTTGTCTTAACTGAAAATCAGACCCTACTACTAACCTGCCTTTCCACCTTAGTTGAGAACCAATCTAGGTATAGAATTTATAAGGCTTTGCTTGTAACTTAAGAATAACACCTTGCAACTCAGCATCAGATGTCCATGTTAGGCTAATTCTCTCCAAAAGTGTATCATTAGGAGTCAAGAGTGAAACAGCCAACAACTCAGCATCAGATGTCCATGTTAGGCTAATTCTCTCCAAAAGTGTATCATTAGGAGTCAAGAGTGAAACAACCAACAACTCAGCACTTTGATTTCTTGACAAGGCATCAGCAACCTTATTGTCAGTCCCTTTCTTGAACTCAATAGTAAAATCAAAGGCCATCAATTTAGAAATACCAGCAACTTGAAAATCAGTATGAATACTTTGTTCCAGGAGATGTTTTAGTGCCTTTTGATCAGTTCTCACAATGAAATGTCTTCCTAATAGGTAATGAGACCACTTAGTAACTGCAAATATGATGGCTAATAGCTCTCTATCATACACACACATAGCCTGATGTCTAGGTGCCAATGACTTGCTGATATAGGCAATTGGATGCCCTTGCTGCATCAAGACATCACCAATTCCTGAACCACTTGCATCAGTCTCAATTATGAATGGTTTATCATAGTCTGGTAATGCTAAGACAGGTGCAGCCACTAGTGCATTTTTGAGAACATGAAAAGCTGTAGTAGCACCCTCATTCCACACAAACTTATCCTTCTTTAATAATTCAGTGAGAGGTTTAGCAATGGATTCAAAATTCAGAATGAACCTCTTATAATATCCTGTTAAACCAAGAAACCCTCTCAGTTGTTTGATATTTGTAGGGACAGACCAAGCCTGTACTGCAGAAATCTTCTTAGGATCAGTGGCTACCCCTTTAGCACTGATGAAATGACCTAGGTACTCTACCTCAGGTACCCCAAAAGCACACTTAGAACCTTTGGCAAACAGATGATGTTGCTTCATCAATTCAAACACAGCTTGTAAATGGTTCACATGGGCTGACATATCCTTGCTGTACACCAATATATCATTAAAAAAAATAGTACTGACCTCCTGAGGAGTGGTTTAAATACAACATTCATAAGACTCTGAAATGAAGAAGGTGCATTTGTAAGACCAAATGGCATAACCAGAAATTCATAATGTCCTTTATGAGTTTTAAAAGCTGTCTTATAAATATCTGTTTCCTTCATCCTTAATTGGTGGTAACCAGCTCTAAGATCAATCTTAGAGAACACTTCAGCTCCTCCTAGTTCATCTAACAAATCCTCAATGATAGGAATAGGAAACTTGTCCTTTACTGTCAGTTTGTTGAGATCTCTATAGTCTACACAAAGCCTCCAACTCCCATCTTTCTTCCCAACAAGGACTACAAGTGAGGCATAGGGACTAGAACTAGGTTGTATCACACCTTGATCTAACATTTCATGTACTAGCTTCTCAATAATATCTTTCTTCATTCCAGGATATCTATAAGGCCTTTTGTTAACAGGAGTAGGTAAGTCAATGAGTGGTATTTTGTGATCAAAGATGCCTCTATGAGGGGGCAATGAACTAGGCATATCAAAGAGGCATTTGTATTGTTCCATTAAAACAGTTAATGTAGGATGAATATCAGTACCTTGAGTTACTTGTATACTGTTGCATTGCATATCAGAGGTTGCATCTGTCACCAAGGTTAGCATAAAGACCTGAACTAAATCAGTACTCTTTTTATTTAAGGATTGGGCCTTAGTGGTCTTGATCTGGCTATTGGCTCCCCTTAAAACATGTTTCCTCCCCAGATGCACAAACTCAATAGTTCTATTTCTGAAATCAAACAAAATCCTACCCAAAGTGTTTAACCACTGCACACCCAACACTATGTCAACATTCCCTAATAGTAGTAGTAGGAAATCAGAAGAAAAAGTTGTACCCTGCAGTAACCACTTCAGATTTTTACACATTGCAACAGTTTGAACCTTCCTACCATCAGCCACACTAACTGATTGCTTATGCATAGGCAAAGCTTTACAACCTAACTTCCTTGCCATTGACACATCAATGAAATTATGAGTACTACCTGTATCAATAAGCACCTGTAAGGGTTGTTTTTCATGGTATCCAGTTACTCTAATTATTTGATACCCTGTACTTCCAGTAAATGCTTGTAAGGAAATTGTCATGCACTCATCCACTTCTAACACTTCTTCCTCCATGATTACTTCCCCATCCTCCAGAGCTTCAACCAAATATAACTGTTTCTTGGATTTACAAACATACCCAGGCATATACTTCTCGTCACACAAGAAGCACAATCTTTTAGCCCTTTTCTCATCCATCTCAGCAGCAGTCAATAATCTTCTACCAGTATTACCATTACTGAACCTGTTAGCTTTAGGTTCATAAGGTTTCTTGACAGTTGTGCTAGAGAAAGTAGGTTTTTGTACACCCTGAAACCTAGATGGAGTAAGGAGAAGACCATTCTGATTCCTGCTATTTCTAATTCCCCAAGACTTAGCCTGAGCATCAAAAACCTCTTCCTGCAACTTAGCTAACATGTAGGCTTGCATTAAGATTTTAGGTGCTTGCATTCTAACAGCCTTGTTGAACTCAGTTTTTAACCCTCCCAGAAAACAACTAATAGCATTTTCGTTTGACAAATTAACCCCATTCAATAACCTATCAAACTCAGCCTGATATGTTCTAACATCCTCAGTTTGTTGTAGATTTTTAAGTGCTTCCATGGAATCTTCAAATACTTCCCCAAATCTTTCATTAATAGCCAACATATACTCAGACCAAGAAGGGTTTATAACTGAGTTCCTAGACTTCAAGTATGATCTATGCCAAGCAATAACTTCACCATCCAAAGGGATAGAAGCTACTCTCACCCTCTATTCATATGGAACTTCATCCATGGCAAAAAACCGATCCACCTTATATAACCATGCCCTCAAATCCGACCCCGAAAATCTTGGAAAATCAAGTTTAGAACATCGGGTAAGAAATTTACCATTAGAATTTTGGAAATTCCCAGCTGCATTGCAAAACCCCTGTTCTCTGTCTCCACCCACAGATGATTTCGCTCTATTCTGATCCATCTCCTTGTCCTTCTGTTTAACATTTTCTAGGGCTTGCTTGATCTCCATTAATTCCTTATCTGTCTGTACGTTTCTATCATTGATATTCACCATACCTTCCATCAACTTCTGCAATTGTTCCTATATCTGAGACAATTTGCCCTCCATTTCCTCTGAAGATTTGTCTTGATTTTTTTCCCGAGCAACCATGATTTCTTAGCCGAGGACCAGCTGCTCTGATACCAATTGATCCAATTAACAGTAATCGAAAGGATAATATCAACTAGGAGGCTGAACCTCAAAGAAGAAGATAGCTATATCAGGGCAATTTCGAGATAGAAGCTAAGAAGAACAGAGTAAAAAAGAAAGGAGAAGAATTATCATATATCATTTCATGCCTTAACAATTGTATTACATCTGTATTTAGAATTGAAAGCTAAAGCTACAATCTACTGAAATAACTGCTTCTAACAACTCTAACAAACAATGAACAATGATAACTGTTTTTGTGACTAATGAACAGTAGTAACTACTTTTTAATATTCCTAATCATCTATGCTCATCTATGCATTGTATCACCACCCCACCCTAACCCCTGAAGCAGAATTTGCGGTTGCATTTGAAGATTGTGTTTGATTAAGCAATAATAGATTCATTCTTCCGAGCTCTTCATATTGGTTCGAAGAAGAAATTACGAATTGCAGTTGAACAAGTTGGTGAATTCGCGAAAAAAATAGTTAGGGAGAAACAGAGGGAGTTGAATGAGAAGTCATCATTGGATTCAACTGATTTATTATCAAGATTTATTGAGTACAGGGCATTCTGAAGAAGATTTCATTGTTGATATAGTGATAAGTTTTATTTTAGCTGGACGTTACACGACTTCAGCTGCATTGACATGGTTTAATCAGGGGTGTCATATGGGCGGATTGGGTTGAAATTAGAGATATTAAAATGGGTTGAAATAGAAATCGGGTTGGGTCTTGACCCGCCCAAGTTTACTTTGGGCTCAAATGGGCTAAAAATCGGGTTGGGTTTTGACCTGCCCAATTTGACCCGCTTAATCTCAATATTTTAACATAGTGATATTTAACTTTTATAATCACAATTTGAATTTCAACTCATTTTTTTTTTTTAAAAAAAAGTAACAAATGGATAGATAAATCCTGAAAGATATTAAATAGATTATAATTCATACCTTCAATATAGGAACATATCTTAATAAAGAGTTTTAAAACGGGTTGAAACTGGAGATTGAATTGTACTCAATTGAGGATTCTCTTAAAATGGGTTAGACTTGAATGTGTTGAGATTGAACCTAATTCAAATTATCTTGAGCCCAACCCTTAAAATTCTGAGCGGGTTACCTATGTTTGAGTTCATTTTTGACACCCCTAGTTTTTCTGGTTGCTTTCGAAGAATCGGAATCTAAAATCTTGAAAGAAATTGGAGAATTTAAAACAGATGCTTTAGTTTGTTATGACGAAGTAAAGAACATGATGTATACTCATGCTTCGCTTTGTGAAGGCTTGAGGTTTTATCCACCTATTCCAATAGATTCTAAAGAGATATAGATAGTATATAGTGTGTATATTTGATATACATAATAAGTATATTTAGTTATAAAATAAGTGTGTCTCTCTTTGTGTGTATATATATTTTCATAATTCAATCGTTAAAGTGTTGTGATTTTCAAGGATTATATAATACTTGAATATTTGGGGTTGAGAATTCCGGTTCACTACAATATACAAGATGCAAATGAGTAGGACTAAGAATTTAGGTAATTGATGCATTCTTGACTAAATCTATATATACTTGAAAAAGAATTATTTTTGGAACTTAACAAATTTATTTACACTTTTAAAAAGAAACAATTGTAAGGGTAAATTGGGAAATTATTTAATTATTCTTTCTTGATTTTGTAAATTGAAAAATAATTTGAGTCAAATATTTTTAGTAATGTGGACAACTAATATAAGACGGAGGAAGGTTGGACATTTATTTTCACCTACTAGAGACATGAATCTTGCGCTACTTCCAATTTCCAAGAATGAAGTATACAAATTGTAAACGGGGTCTCTTAATTAATTGATGGCTAACAACATTTTTATAGAAAGGGGAACGAACTTTAATATGTGAAGAAAACACACACTATTATATTAATTATAGCCTACTATTAAATATTTACCTCAACAGTATGCAAATTTTGCATAGTTTAGCTAGCATCAATTCTAAAACATGGCAAAGCCTTACTTATTCAGATTTCACACTAAACCAATACAACTTTCCATGGTCAAGTAATTTAATGAAATAAAAATATGCACATGTTACTTAACCTGCATGGTTAAGTGAAAGAAGAGTATATTCAAACACATGACTTACATGTATAGGTGAATGTTTAAAAATCAAAAGCAGAAAGGGGAGAAATCTATGTCAAGGGGTATTGAGTATGAAAATTACACAATGTATTCAAGTGGTGCAAACATAACCATAATTAGTATCAAATTTTCAGCAATACCATTAAAAAAAAAACACTATATTTCAACAAAAAGAGCAATCCTTCTATCTTTGGACAATATTTTCAGCTAAACTTAAACACATGAAATAAGTTTTTTGAATGACTATATATTATGCTCATAAATCCTATACTTAGACTAAAGCATTAAAGGCTAGAAACCATATTTTTTTGCTTCGGGCATCATAGACATGAGCTCACAGAAAAGAGAACCCATCAGTCTAGATCTTTTCGAAGAGGTACCATCCGGTACATGTAGTAGGGCTGCATCAGAAGGTACTGGTTCACCAAGAAAACATGTACTCCCATCCAGAGGGACACTTGAGATAGGATTAACTGTCACAATAGAACATGATATACAAAACTTGTCACAAGGTTTTCAATCTATATAGCACACCAGTAGATATGTCAAACTTAGCCAAATTGATCATATAAGTGTTATTTATATTCCAAGAGGTGATAGCTAGCTAGGATGCAACATAGACTTAAATAGAGTAAAATAGTGTAGTCAATTTATATCGATAGGCGTAGAGGCTATATATAGGTAGGAGCAAACCAATAGTGAGGTATCCTTCTAAGATGTACATTATTACCCATAAGACATGTTTCTCATGATAATATTCTGGCAGAACAAATCTCTCTCTCTCTCTCTTACATAATAATCGTTGTTTCTAGATCAACTTGTGGGCGTCTAAATTAATTCCACGAAAGAGTTCACATATATTCTATCATTTAGGATTTCCAGGTATATTAAATAACTTTTGTCATATTCCCGATCACCCTATTCCAACGAACATTTGATATCTTAGAAGCATTTTCTTGTGAATGTTAATTCACTATTGGCAGACATATGAGCCACAAAACACGTTTAGAGGGGGAGTACAAAGTATTGTCCTAAATGATGAATATTTATTCTTTTACCTTTCTCTCAGACAACTTTTAGCTATGAACGTTGTGACTTTTTTTTGAGACTGGTAATATTTTGTATTCCTCAGCATTGAGGGATACGCTGGTCACCTCCAAAAAAGTCATTAGAAGAATTTTTTTTTAGAGATTCTTACAATGCTCCTATTAATCCACTAGTTGGATCTCTTCATCTATATCCCAGTTCTTTTCTTTTCATATGGTCCACCAACTACATGTTGGAATTGATCTTCACTATCTTTTTGACTTTTCCTGCCTCTCCTTCTAATCCAACAACTTAATAGATCTATTGTTTGTTCTGGCATGGTCCATCAAATGTTGGATATGCTTGTGAAAAGGGGAATCTGTGTTGTCACTTAATTGTGCAGAAATAAATGTTTGTTGGTCTCAAGGTATTCTTACACAGGAGATACCTTGATGCAAAATTGTTGGTCACAAGCTCTTCTGACTACTAACCGCGTGAAACATTTCACCTTGGTTGTAGCCACGTCTACTAGATTGTTTTCGAAGGGCCTTAAATCCTACCTGTTCTTCCCACCACCACCCATTTGTATATAGCCGTTTAACAGAGAACTTCCCATCCTTTTGATGAGCCCAAGTCAGTCTATCTAGATCCAAATAGTCCCAGGGAACCCACCTATCAATTTTTAGAGCTCCACCACCTCACCAATTTCCTAGTCATTAGGAAGTCTTCTGAAGACTAGGTTCCACCCTGTAATGGGAAGTCTTCTGAAGACTAGGTTCCACCCTGTAATGACCTGTTCTCGTCATTATGGAAAAGCTAATGGGGAAGGAATTTGTGCCAGAAAACTTCTGAGTAGTAACTTTGAAAATTTCTAGCCTAGGCCAAACTTGGACAAAATTTGAGTCAGATGAGGTCTAGGGCAATCTGGTAATGGATAGGGGATTTAATTATGAGTTTGATCACGTGAGTGGATAGTCAAGACGTTAAAGAGCCCGTACTGCTTAACAGAATCGAATTCGGGCAAGTAGAACTCCTAAAACTGATCTTGACGTGAAATGGTAGTTTTATAATGTTCAGGTTTGAAGGTGTGTTGTAAAATGGGATCTTGGAACTCAAATTTCGAGTTTATGTCTCCGTGCAAGCCGTTGGGGCAGGGTTATTTCCACCAGGGCGGGGGCGCTGTGGCGGGACAGTCGCGACTTAAATCGGGGAAAGACCCCAAAATTGTTATTTTCTGCAAAACTTCATTCTTAAGAGCTAAGGGACAACCCAGGGCAGTTTCTTATCATATTTCCACGATTTCTCGCGCTAAAGGTACGCTAATTACTCCCCTAATCCGTATTTCGATTCTTAGAACTTAGAATCCTTGTAAAGTATCGTTGGGGGAGGGTTTTGGCCCAAAGATTAATGGTGGGAAAAGTCCTAGTTGAACATTAGGATCATGGGTTTGGCCTTAGGTTGATGTTTTGATATAATTTGGGTAAATTAGGCCTTGTTTATTGATCCTTGCATTAATTATTTGTTTTAGACGAAGAACAAGCTGAAAGACTTCGGAAAGGGAAGGCTCAAGTGTCTTAGGAGTATTCAGGCTTGGTTTTGAGGTAGGTGATGGTTCGACTTCCTGTTATGTTATATATACTTGTTAATTGCTTCATTGTATGCATGCATGTATGTAGATAGGGAGACATGAACCAAATCTAATGAAATGAATGTGTATGAATAATTACATGCCATAAACCTGTTGCTTGACTGTATTACTATGTGCACTGTTCTTATGAGTGTGATTGTGCTGACTGGATCGAGTGTCACGTTCCGAAATATATATTGGATCGGGTGACACGTTCTGACACATATATTGGACCGGGTGTCACTTTTCGACACATATATATTGGATCGGGTGTCACGTTCCGACACACTAACCGTTTGGGTGTGGGTTCCATAAGAGAACCACTTGTGATTGTTACATTTATATTTACCTGTCGTGGTTATTAGGAAATTGTATGTTGCTCCTAAAATGACGATTGAATTGTGTCTTCTGTATATGTGTGTTTACTGTGTGGTAATGACTTGCTTATATTACGCTTACTAAAGTAGCTGCGTGATCCTACAAGTACACTGTTGTTTTGTGTACTGATACTGCACTTGCTCTTTCTTTGTTGAGTACACGACATCTTCAGGCGGCTAATGACAGACCTCAGCTAGGAGACCATTGACCAGACCAGATTCGAGGGTGAGCTAGTTCTTTCAGGCTGCCATGGATCCTTCATATCTTTTAGTCCATTCTTTTTGAACTCAGACTAGAGGTTTAGGCATTTACACTATGTTTAGCTTTCGGGATTGCACCCCATCTTCTTAGACTTGTTGATAAGTAGAGTTTTGGTGCATTGACTTTCAGTTCTAGGGGTTGAATTTCCGCGATAGTTGTTTGGTAGAATTTCAGAGTTTATGGGAACTCCTCATTTTAATTTGTCATTTAAACATGCTTCTGTATCTTAAAATGGTTTAGTTTCTTTAAGATGTTTGGTTGGGTTGTAGACATGGTTCTTCCACCGAAAGGTTAGTGTGGGTGCCAAACACAGGAATAACCATACCATTTGTATGGAACAAGTTCTTTAGAATCCCTTGATCATACCATTTGTATGTCCAAAACTTTGTCTTATCTGTCCTCCCCAAAAGAATCTTAGTTTTGCATTTTAGCTATGTCCAGTAATTTCTAATAGTTCTCCACATCCCAATTCTATAGGTAGTGCACTAGTGGTTTTCTTTCCCATATTTATGATGAATTACCTCTTTCTATAGTGCATGATATTCATGAACATATCTCCATAGCCATTTGGATAGCAAACACTTGCTTTGTAATTTAAGGTTTCTGGCTACCAATCTCCTATTCTTCTTACTTTGTTGGACTGGCACCTATTACACCAGATTGAACCCTTTCTCATTTTTGTTTCCTTGCTAAAGGAAGTTCCTCCTCAAAACATTCAATTTCTTTATCACCTTCCCAGGAATTGGTAACAATGTCATCACATAAGTTGGCATAGAATCTAGCATTGAATTAATCAATGTTACTCTTCCTCCCAGAGATAAGTATTGCGACTTCTATAATGCCAATATTTTCTCAAACTTTTCTACAATGTCATCCCAGATCTCAATTGCTTCATGTTTGGATCCCAATAGCATGGGAAGATACACCATTGATAGATTTTCCACCTTGTACTTAAGAATACTTGCCACTGATTCAATCCGCATAACTTCCTTTATTGGGAATATGCTACTCTTTCTTCAATTGAATTTAAGTCCTAAGCAAGATTCAAATATAACTAGAATCACCCTCAAGTAACAAATATGCTCTTATTTTTCTTCACAGAAAACTAATGTATCATCAGTATATAATAGATGTCTCAACTACATATTTTCATCTGCCATATTTTTGACACAAAAACCTCTTATCCAGTTGTTATCGAAACCAGCTCTTATAAGACTATCTAAACCTTCCATAAGAGTGATGAACATAAAAGGGGATATGGGATCCCCTTGTGTTAATAATCTTTCTATTGGAAAACATCAGTTGGTTCTACATTAACAAGAACGAAGAACCTAATAGTTTTAATACAGAAAGATATCCAACTTATCCATCTCCATCCAAGTCCTATAAGTCTAGAGGTATAAATCAGAAATTGCCAATTCAAATGTTCATAAGCTTTTCAACTTATACATCACCCTTGGTGTTTTCCCTCTGATTCTGGTATCAATTCATTGTCTTTCTATAAAGAAATCATCCATAATCTGCTTCCTTTGATGAAGGCCATTTAATGCTCATTTACTAACTTATCAATCACTTCTTTGAGTCTTTTTGCAAGCACATTGAGAATAATCTTGTAAACCCTTGTAATCAGACTTATAGGTATGAAGTCCCTCAGATCATTGTCCATGCCTTCTTTGGAATTAAAGCTACAAAGGTAATATTAAAGCTCCTCTCAAAATTTTACTGAGAGTGGAAGTTAGGGAAAGTCTGAATCAAATCCTCCTTTACTAGTCTCACAAGGCATGAAAAAATTCCATAGTATAGCCATCTCGACCAGGTGCTTTGTCAATAACACTTTGACCCCTTCCGAGAACTCCTTCTATTCAATGCCCTTTGATAGTCACTCTTGTTTCTCCTATGTGATTTTCTTGACAATCATAATGTTTAGAGGTAGTATCCAACCTTCATGTTCTTTATATATATTTTGATAGAAGTTTACAATTGAGCTTTTAATTGCCAAGTGTTCAGTTTTCATTACTTCATTAATTTTCAATATGTCAATAGTATTAATCCTTTTGTGAGTTGTAGCCATTTTTTTTTTGAAGAACTTGGTCTTCTTATCCCCGTTGTTAATACATTGGATTTTTTGCCACTTCTTCTTACTCATTGTTAAATTATCCTTGATCAATTGTTCATCATCATATGTTAAAGTTCTAAGTTCCTGAATGGCTTCCAAACTTCTTAATTTCTCTATGCTTTGATCTTTTTTTGCCCTGCAATTACCACCAGTCATGCACTTTGTCTTTGAATCCATCAACATTTAGCCATAATTTCTCAAAATTTGAAGTAGCTAGGACTTCCTGAATGTCTCATCCCCACAAGTCAGAACTATGGGATGATGATCGGACCCCAAGCTTCGTAATGTACTTTGTCTGATTTGAGTAAACAAATCATCCTAAGAGACTGAATAAAGGAACAAGTATATTCTGCAAGCATTTATCTTATTTTCTCCTCCTCTCTGAGTAAAATAACCTCCAAATAAAGGGGGATCAATCATGTCTAATTCATTTATGCAGTTACAAAAATCTGAAATAACTCTCGATAGTCTAGTGCAATTAGTCTTTTTTGAGGTATATCTAGTAGTGTTAAGACTTCCACAAACTACCCAAGGACATTCACAAAATCTTCTCATGGCACCCATCTCCTCCCAAAGCTCCCTTCTTTCATTTTTATCACTAGAAGTGTAAATTGCAGTTAGAAACCACGTTAAATATGGTTTATGCAAATAAGTTTGTATGAGATACTTTAATTATGGTATTCCATAACTTCTCCCTTCCATGATCTCTCATCTCACATCACTATTATCCCCCTTTGCTTCCTATATATTCCAACCAAATACCTCATATCCACCTATTTCCTCCCAAATGATGTATATGATCCTCCACTTTTCAAATGTATTCCTTCTTTCTCCCTGTTCCGTTCCTCTCTTTTGATCAATTTTTAACGGAAGAATTAATGCCTCCTCTATATAGTCTTCAACCTTTACTGAATGCATTATCTAGTAGAATAATGAGTTCTCTGTCATTTTCTTTAATTGAAATGAATGATATGAATATCTCTGATTAAATTTTAAGGACAAAAGATTATTTTTCAGGCATGTCGCAAATAAGTATTAGAATGCATTTGCATGATCTTACTTCGACTCTTAAGGAATTTTAATTTACACATACCATCATTAGCACCATTTATATCATATGAAGGTGTTGGGCAACGCTTCTTAGCATAATCTTCTTGTAGAGGTCTTGGGGTCTGAAATAAAAATTTTCCAGCTTTACGCGTTGTGATGCATACTCCGAATGTTGCTTCAAGTACCTAGGAATAAAGACCATTAGTCAATATGGCAACAAAAATACAAATGAAGTACATATTTTAAATTATGACTTCACAAATTTATACCAACCCAAGAAAGGATTAGGAAAAGAAACATGTTTTGTAAAGCTGATTCAACTTGACAAAATTAACATACCTTTCAACTTCTATTTTGGAACGAAATTTCGTTCTAGTAGGCGAATCATAATACCTGAAAATCATGACAAAAAAAAATTAAAGAACCATGAAATATATATTTGTACATTAGTCTAATTGTTCTAGGTAGTGAAGAAAATGCAAGACTTACACATCAGCAAACTTGGCGCCTCCTTCTGCTCTGATTTTTAAAATTCGTTTCCATCCTGAAGGAGGCTGAGGAATACTAGGCTTATCAAATGCCCACAGTTTTCTTTCATTCTGAGTGACATATGGTATATCATCACATGATATACTAGGACGCCACTCACGAGCGTCTTAACAATAAAAAGGACATTCCAATAGGTGTTCCCTTATTTTTTCATACCTCTCCTTTGTAGGTATGTACCGCCATTTGAAACATCTAGAGCACTGCACAACAAATTCCATTTCATCTGCAACCTTCTTTTTGAGGTTAGGATCTTGATCTCGCTCCATCCAGCCAACTCTTAATGGAATTGACTAACCTGAGGACAAAAAATACAACGTGTATTCATTAAGGAACTCCAACAACATTTTAACATGGTACAACATAAAAGAATCCCTTTATCCTATTTAATCATATATCTTAAAAGGTTTGATATGTGTTTACAATAAAAGAAGGACCTATTGTTTGGATATACATATATAAGATCTGGCCCACTGAAAGATAACCCCTTATAGAAGTTAAGGAAATTCTTGAATTTTAATGTCAAGTGAAATATACAAGAAGTCAAATCAAAAGTCCAAAATAAGATAGTCAGGTAGAGAAGATGAAACAATCTCCACATGTAGATTTTTTCCGGCTAGTTTAAGGAAGGATAAGTGAATCTACTTAAATGTAAAGGCCCTCTAAACCACACTCAGGACAACAACAAAAAACCGAGTGTAATCCCAAGTGTGATCTTGTAAGAGTAGGATGTACACACACCTTAGCCTACCTTTTGTGGTGTTGGGAGGTTATTTCTGATAGACATTATATTCAAAAGAAGGAATCGATACTCGTGATATTGTCACGACCCAAAAATGGATTTGATGACACTCGTCTTATCCCACCAAGACAAGTCAACCTAAAACTCAACCATTATGACAAAGTACGGAAATAAAATAAAAATAAAAGTTAAACAAATAATTACTAATTCGGATGACAAGTCAACTTAACTAAATCCCCAAAACCTGGTTGTCACGTGTACAAGTCTCTAATGTATTGCAATAGATTTGAAAGAAATAAACAAGTCTCAAATGATGTTGTCTCTTAAGTAGGACACGCTCATAAATAGGAGTAAGAAGGACCGCTAAGATAACAAACATCTACCTCACAAATCTCCACAGTAAGCCTAAAAAAAGAAGAGAATAGTAAGTATCACGAAGATTCAGGCTCGTAACGTACAAAAATGTAGAAGCAAGGGGTGAGTACCAAACCACATGGTACTTAGCAAGTAAACTTCTAAACACAAGCTAAGGGAATAGAATACGGGTACTCCTTACACAACTTCTAAACACAAGCTAAGGGAATAGAATACGGGTACTCCTTACACCCCAACCAAACCTCCACAACTACAACCTGCTTAAAAACCAGTCCAACCTAATAGTTCACAATTTATAGTAGCACATAGATCAATAAGAACACTCCAACGATTTTGGATCAACAATACACATGATCAAGTTAATCAATCACAAGTTCCACAGAAATGCACTCAAAAGTTCACAAATGATATAGATATGCAATGCAATGAAATGCAATGCCAAGTATAGTGATGCATGTCTGACCTAATGATACACACCTGTTGTTTCACAGTCTGGGACCATGGGGGACATATTTGTCCATGCATCCGTCGCGGCATACGATAGGACCCTCGATAATAAAATTCATCGCGGTGTGAGACACGTCCCTCGATAATAAAATCCATTGCAGCGTGCAACACGTCCCTCGAATCATAATATCCATCACGGCGTGCGACACACCCCTCGAAATGGTACATCCTCTTTAATTTTTTATTCTTCCTTAATTCACATAACACTTATCACAATCATGTCTTAGAACCAATGCAAATGACATGTTTACACAGATAATGAGGAGATGACCATTTTCGTATGTAACACCTCAGAATCTAGTAGGTTAAACTAGGCTTAAGTGAGAGGGCAAAGGCCAAGGAAGGGAGCTTGGGCAACCTAGCCTTCACCAAGAACTGCCCACCTTCCCACGACCACCATGATGATTCGTGGTAAGGACCACGAGTTGTGGTGAGGTTCGTGAATGTCTAGGTAGTAGCTAGGCTACACTGCCCCAAAATAGGACCCTTCCCACAAGCCACCAGACGGATCGTGAAGGCCACCACGACCGTGGGAGGGGTCGTGGTCCTAACTTAGTTTTTAAAGGGAAAAAGGGGTGGCAACCTAGCCACTGGTCCAAGACCACGGAGGCCACCACAACTCATGGTAGGGAACATGCCTCGTGGAGCCCCACGTGGTGGTGAGGCAGTCCACTGCTAAATCGGGGTTAAATGGTCTTTTCCAGTTTTAATTAGATTAAAGCTATGTCATTTTACCCAAGCCTAGGACCCCTATATAAGTCATTTTAACCCCATACTAGCATGATGAGAAATGTTTTCTCACATAATAAGGATTCTTAGGTTGAAAGGCTTTTGTCACGCCCCGAGCCTACACCCTGGGCGGGACCGGCACTCGGAGACCATTGCTGGCCCCAAGCGAACCCTTGGCCTGGCTTTCTTGACTCAGCGGAAACCTGACTCAACAGAATAACTCAATGCCATGCAAAGACATAAACAACTTAACTGATAAAAATATGGCCCAAAAGGGCAACTCGAGTCTCAAAATAGAATATTTACATATACATGGATGAGAGACTC
>JAJOOD010018514.1:0-23827 GCA_029582525.1 Solanum tacnaense
AGACTTCTTTTGATTGTAAAGGGCCGTGTCCCTACTTATGGTTTTGTTTATGTCTAAGATGGCCATGTGAGACTTAGACTTCCGCTGTGTGTTTTTTTAAAGTTGTTTTAATGAAGTTTTAATGTGTGGATGTAAATAAATATGTTTTTATTCCGCACTATTTTCAATATTGAATGCAATGAATGACTATGTGGCTTGTATAAGACCCCTTCGGGGTCGAGTACGCCGTGTTACGACTTGGGGGTGCTCCTGGGTCGTGACAGTCGTGCTCTGGGTTATTGAGCGACATGGTACTGCTTCGCGGAATTGTTCGGCGATGCGCCGACTGCTTTATTTTTCCGCCGACTTGATCCTTTCTTTTAGGGCTAAGCACACTGGAACAAAAGGCGAAGTAAGACCCTTCGGCGACTCGCCTAGTGGACTCGGCGATCCTCATGCCTTCATTTTTTCATTCTTTTCAGACTTTTAGTTCCATTTTGCGACGTAGTGTCCATGTTTTCTTTCAAACATAAAATACCTGAAACTTAAGGGTTTTCATTAGATATTGAGATAAAATAAGCATTTGAGGACACAATTTCTATTAAAATATAGCCCTAACTGAGTCCAATTTGTCGACTCATCAGTCATCATGGAGCATTGTCGTACGACATTCTTCCTTAACTAGGTCGGATACATCGGTCACAAACCTACTGATCTCATCCCTAGGGTTAGACATCAAGGATGGAGCATACTTAGAAAATAGGGTTAATTTAAAGGAATACTCCTCTACACTCATGTTGCCTTTCCTAATGTTTATGAACTCCTCCACCTTAACTTCCCTCTTCTCACGGGGAAAGTACCTACCAAGGAAAGCTTCTTTAAACTCTTCCCATTCTATAGGATCCACTTCTAAATGCCTATTGCCTTTCCATTGAGTGAACCATACTTGGGAAACATCTTTCAATTGATAGGAAGCTAGCTCCGCTTTCTCTCCAGAAGTTACCCCCATAACATTGACTATCTTAGATACTTCATCCAAAAATTCTTGGGGATCCTCTCCCACCTTAGAACCAAGAAATATCGGAGGATCTATCCTCACAAACTCTCTCAACCTTGAGGCCATGGTATTCTCATTAGCATTCACCCTAGGCCCCATATCTCGATTAACTTGAGTCGTCATGGCTTGGGCTAAGATTAGAAAAGCCGACGTAATCTCTACATTGGTCATGACTGGAGCATTAGCTGGAACTTGGTTGCCTTGAGGAACTTGGCCACCTTGAAGACCTTGAGGACCTTGGTGAGGAACTCCCTCATTCACTACTTCCTCATCCACTCTCCTTGAGGGTGTCCTTCATCTATTCATATCCTATAAACACAAGAGAAGGATTAGGGAAAGGATACTTATACAGCTAAACTCTAAGGCACGACTTCAAGAATAATGAAAGAAGTGTAACTTTCTAATGTCCTATAGCCTCTCGCTCATAGATGTGTCACAACTAACACCGATGAACAAGACTCTACTAGACGTGGATTGTGAGACATCAATTCTAAGATCATTCCTAAAACCCTGTGCTGTGATACTATGTTTGTCACGACCCGAGTCTACACCCTGGAAGCGACACAGCTTACTCGACATCGAAGGGGTCTTATACAAGCCTCATAGCATTCATAACATAAGATACTTAAAAATAGTGCAGAATTGAAAACTTTTCTTTTATAAATCAAACAATCTAACATTAAAAGCAAGCATAAGTCTTTCGTCTCACATGGCCATCTAAAAAACATACTTGAAACAAAATAGGGTCACGTCCCATTACAATCAAAGCCTTAACAATTGTCTATGACATGAAAAGAAAGGAACATCTAAACACTTGTCCTTGATCAATAGGAAGTCTCAATCCAATCTTCACTAGAGAAAACCACTGAAATGTCGGAACCTACACAGGTAGTAAATATTTAAGAAGAATGGGTTAGCACAATTAATTACTAAGTATGATAGTCATGCAAAAACATGCTTAAAACAGACATTTTATTTTGAAAGTCATGATATATGCCATTTTGATAAAAACCTTCATGAACATAAGCGTAAGAGGCATAATACAAATCATAATCAACATACAAGTTATTTAACCACATTAGGAACATAATCAACATATGGCACATTACCTTCATATTAAGCCTTCACTTCAAGTAACCCTCATGTTATACCTTGTGCAATGTATGGATAGCGTCCCATACCACCATCCACACCAAAGTACCACATTAAAGTCACCAAAACTGAACTTACCATTGAACCTTACCATCCTTATACAATACTCATACACAAGAGACATAAACCTTTCATAAGTCATATCATCACATATGGACCATCCCCTAAGACAACACTAAGTCATACTTGTGCAATGTGAAAGTAGCAACCCATACTACTACTCACACTAAGTACTCCTTTGAGGTTACCCTAGGCAAGGCACATTCATATACAATAAGTCGTAACAAGGAAGTAACTCATACTACAATCCAAGTATAGCATGAATCATTACATTAACCATAAGTCAACATTCTTCATTAACTTCATTACATTAAGAGCACCTTCATTCGCTAGACATTAAGCCAACATTCTCATTATCATCATCATAAGAGCACATTCATTACACTTAACATGATAAAGGAACACACCACAATCTATCTGAAAGTGTACTTGTACAATGCATAAATGGCGTCCCATACCACCACCCACACTAAGTAGTGCCTTCTTAAGAAGCCATAGTTCATTAACATTCTTTGTGGGGATAAGCATTCACCAACATAGACCATGTGAGCAATTCATGGAATCCCGGTGTCACCCTCAACGGATAAAGGGATTCCTACTTGCCTAAGGTAGGACCAATTATTTTAGCTTAAGTGGATCCACTAGCTAGACCTATGTGGGCACATAGTTATGGGATAGGGAGATTGCTACTAGATACCCCACCTCAACTTACAGATGAGCATCCATCTCAAGAGGTTGCTACTAGAAACCCTGCCTCAACTCAGGGATGAGTATCCACCCCTACTCATATCCACTCGTTTCTTAGCATTATTCCCCACAGAGTACTTAACATTCATTATTATCGGATGAGAGATTGTTGCTAGATACCCCGCCTCAACTCATGGATGAGTATCCATCCCAAACCCAACATTCATTCATTGGAAATCTCATAGATTCACAGTTAAGAATAACCTTTCACCTAGGAATCCCATATTGTGAGAAAGTCCTTTCACAACATGTCTTTATCATTCATTAGAGTACAATTGAGAATAGCCTTTTAAATAGTACTTCATCATTAACATAATCATAGAACTTCATTCATTATTCATTCATGAGTGTGTGTGAGCATGTGAGAATAATCACACACAATTACTTCACTTCATAATCATATATAGTAATTTAACACCTCCACATTTCAAGTGGATCAGTAGTTCAAGCACAATTCTACGATAACAAGTAATTTTGTCATAACTTGCCCTTTAAAGGCCATGATCACAAATCATCAACTCACCATAAATTTACCATGAATAAGGCATAGACAATGCTACAATTTAATAACCCAAAGATATTCCATTCATAAGCTTTCATAATCATCAAGCCCACTTCATAAGGGGACAATTAGTAAATTGAGAGAATTCATGGGTTCATAAAGTATTTTCATCATAAATCATCAATTAAACACTAATACAATCATAATTTTTAATTAGAAACCATTTGAAAATGTTTTATAAAAGAACACATGAGATTGAGTAAAACCCTAGATTTTTCATGAACTTGAAATCACCTTGGAATTGGCTCCTTGAATGAAAAGCTAGACAAGGATGAAGGCTAACATACCTTGCTATTGAATCCCCACAAAATTTGAGGAAGAAACATCTTGAATCCACAAACCCTAGCTTCAATGGCCCCCTTCTTCTTCCTTGAGTTTTAGAGAGAGAAATCTTTGAGAGTAGATAGGTCTCTTTTAATTCTATTTGGAGTGACTTAATTGAAAGAATTCAAGTCAAAAAGGGTTATATAGTTACTAGGAAAGGAATAGAATAATGAGGACAGAACTTTGGAAAAGAACTAAGGACCCACAAAGTTTACACTTAAAATTATGCACCCTACCCGACTAAGCTCACCCTTTGGACCTCATGGCTTGACAAGGGGTCTTGGCGACTCGCCAAGTGCACACTTGGCTCTCCCATTTTTCCAGTAGGCTCACAAAATGGGATGTTCACTAGCCGATCTAAGGAGTTAATGGGTGATTCGCCAACCTGGTTGGCGAGCTACGACTTAGCTTGCCCGTTGTTCAAGAACCATGGCAAAGGGAAAGCCCACTAGGTGACCACAAGGGCACAGGGACAACATGCCCAACCCTTTAGGCGATCAAGTATTCCCATCGCCAAAAGGCCCATCAAAGAACAAGGTTTCTTTCACTCCATCTTGCTAACTTAGGTCCTTGCTTGCATCCTAGGCTTCTTCCTAGCTCTATTTAAGTTCTATAACAGCCTACACATCAACTTAAAGTCGCACTAACTCAAATGTTAAGGTTCTAGTTCAACCTATCATTTTGTGAGTCCTTACAATGAAATTTGAGAAATCAACCATTTAGGCAATTAGAGCACAGTTACAAGATTAGGAAAGGAAACTAGCAAACATTTATGATTTTAGAGAGGCCAAACACACATGAATAAGCATTAAACAATTGCATTTGACTTTCACCTTTATTTAAGAGTTTGAGGTTCGGAAAAACCAACCTTTAATGCTGAATTTGGATTTTCAAAAGCTAGGCGGCAATGAATCCAAACTTTGAACATAAAATCAATGAATAAATATGTGATAAAATGCAAGAATACATAAAATATCGAGTACAGGTGTGATTGTACAAAGTTAAATGTGAGGGAATGTGAAAGAGTTTGAAAGTTTAAACCTTTGGCATTTAAAAAACCGTACAGTTTACGCCCTTTCGGTGAGGTTAGATGTCCTGGCCAATCCACTCGGCGACATGCCGAGTGGTTACTAACCTCGCCGAGTTTTACAGAACCTCAAGTTAATTTTGGAGTCAAAATGGCTGACCAGGTCGGGCTCGCCGACCTATTTGGCGAGTCGCTGACTAGTCCTTAGGCCCGCTCATACTCCATCCTTGTAATTTCTTGAGTCCAACGGCGGTCCAAGTCGGGCTCGCCGACCTGTTCAATGAGTCACTGACCGGACTCTTGGCTCACCAACCTACATATTTCAAACACATTCCATTTTTTCACCTGCACAATCAACACCTGCTATTCCAGAAATCAAAATAAGGCAACAAAAACTTGGGTTGCCTCCCAAGAAGCGCCTTAGTTAACGTAGTGGCATGACGCAAGTACCCACTCAAGCTTCGTTCTTGGGGTTTGCCATAGTATCACTAGGCAACCCCCATTGTTGTCTTCGGTTTAAATGTGAAGAAATTTGACCCATTTGGGTCTCCAACTGCTTGATAGAGACAGAATGAGAAGGCATCATCTGATTGAGAGTCGACATATCTTCCTTCATTTCCTTTAGCACTTTCTTAGACCCTTCAACCTTGTTGAGAATATGTGAGAGCATGTCCTCTGTCCGACCACCCTCAGAATCTTTTGGGTTTTGACGCTGGTGGGGAGGAACATTCCTATCCTTCTCCCCATCTCTTTCCTTCCAAGTGGCATTCAGATCACGCCACTCTCTATAATAGTCTCTCCAACCCTCATCTCTGTTCCAACCTTGGTTACCACCCGACCTTGGGTAGTTTGCACGATAACCTCCTCCTTGATTGGCTAGCAAGTTCACTTTCTAATTATACATCGCTTTAAACTTGGCCTCATCAGGGCTTACACACCCAACACCCACAACATTGACACTCCTCGTACCAGCACCCATGACGTTCTTGGCCAAGATGTCCAATTGGGTCATCATCGTTACCATATTTTGGTCTCTCTATTCATATTTTTTTATATGTTCCTTCTTCATATTATAAGTGAGAGGAGAGACCTGATCTTCATGGGTGTGCGATGCCCATTTAATTTTTGTCATGCCATCCAAAAGTTGGGCTACTATAACGCAAGGTTGTTGCATTAGACCTATCACGACCTGGGGTTACCCCCTAGGAGAAACATGGCATACTTTACCCCGAGGGGGTCTCATACAAGAATAATCATAACATAAAGACGTAGAATAATTGTGGAAAATTTAAAACTTTTACAATCAAAGCCAATTTCTTTTTCATAAACGAAAATAAGAGTCTAGACTTGTCTCAATCACCATCTATTACCATAGAGAGTACAAATAGGGTCAAAGCCCTTTACATCAATAAAGTCTCAAAAGTAGAAAGTACAATAAAGGCTAGAAAATGATAACATCTTGTCCCCGAACTTGAGGACTCACCAAGCCTAGGTAGTAGTTAACCAAAGCTTCACTTGAAAGAAGTAGTACGTCTCAACGACTCGAACCTACACTCATAGTAAATGTAGAAAATATGGGTTACCACAAATATTGTACTAAGTATGGAAAACATGCACAAAACTCCTTAAAACATGCATAAATGGGACATTTAGTTGAAATCATGCCTTTATCAAGTTTAAAAGCCATTCTACACATTTATGAAGAAACATAAGTCAAATCAACATAGAAGCAACCCAAAGCCATACTAGTGCAATGCAAAGGTAAGATCCCATAATCCTACCGAATGCTAAGTAGCACCTTTAGGCCACCAACAACATACATATCTTGCTTTTACCTCGTCCATAACCAACATACATAACCGAGGGGTCATTCATATTCATAACTTGTAACAAGTAAATTCAACTTTAACATTAATACATATCTTACATACATAATCCATAAGTCTTCATAACATAAGAGAACCTCACCATAACCCCTCTTAAAGTCTACTTGTGCAATGCATAAGTGAAGTCCCATATCCCCACTCATACTAAGTAGTACCTCTTAAGAAGTCATAATTAAAGTCGATGTTCTTACCATAATTCATATTTGTATCATATAGGGAAAATAGCATTAACCGACATAGACCATGTTAGCTACATGGAATTCGGTGTCTAACTCCCACATCGAAAAGAGATGTCCTACTTGCCTAAGGTAGAACATAAATAATAACTTTTAGGTTGATCCATAAGCTAAAGACCTATGTGGGCACATAGCTATGGGATATGGAAATTGCTACTAGAAAACTCAGACTACTAGCATAAAAGGTTTTCATCTCATGAGACAACTTATATTGGGAAGCTAGACTCTCTAACGTAAAAGCTTCCATCTCATTTTTCATATCTTCTTGAGGCTAAGCATAATTCCCTTTAAAAGTCATATTAAGTCTTTAGTTAAGTTCATATTCATGAAAGAATGCACTAGGCACTCAAACAAACATACATCATAATAGCTCATAGATTCATTAGGTGAGAATATCCTTTCAACCTTAGAATCATCAACATGTAAGTAAACCTTTCACATCATATTCATAGTGTGTTAATGAGAATGGCCTTTAAATAAACACAACAAGCTTATCATAAATATACATACATACTTCATGCATAATCAAGTGTAAGGGTATGGGGAAGAAGGATCTTGCATCAATACCACATATACAAAATAGTCATTGGATCATCACCATCTAAGTGAATCATGAGTTAATATACAATCTTCATCAACATATACAAACCCTAGTTATTGCCCTTCAAGGCTAGGAATCAAGATCAACCCTAAATTCTAGACATACAACACTATATACGGGAATTTCATCATTGAACAAGTTAATAAACATAAACATAATCAATTGTCCAAGGGATATTTTCATCAATGATCAATCAAGTCACACCTTAGTTCACAATTTAGTAAGAAGGGGAAATCATAGGTCCAAGGGATATTTTCATCAAAATCCAGAAATAATCCATTAATCCAATCATAAATCACCATAATTAATAATAATAAATCATAATTAAACAATTGAAATCATTTTGGAAGAAGACCCATGACTATATTGAAGCCCTAGGCTTTTGGAAGTCTTAAAACATAGTTTTAAGAGGCCTCTTAGGCGATAGCTACCCAAGAATGAAAAGCATCCATACCATAGCTGGATTTCCAAGAGAAATTGGAGGAGAAATGCTGATTATTGAACCCCTTGCTTGACCTTGACCTTGCTCTTCAATGGAGTCTTAGAGAGAGAATTTTTGGAGAGGAGAGGTAGTTACTAGTTTAAGTCTTGTGAGTAATGAGGTGTTAAATAAGTAGTTTCTAGTCAATATATATTTATATATGTCTAATTAACTATTATAAAACGTCTCCACCCTTTAATAATTAAAATAGGAATTAATTAAAATGTTTGACCCTTGGCCAAATTAAAGCAGCTTTTATAAATGTCACTCACGAAACCCCCACCTACGGTCTTTAGGTGGGGTGACGGCCCGTGCTGGCAAACCATCATTTGGTTCAGAGAGTGGGAGGATCAGGGGAGGCCAATCCTCGACCCACGACCCCCACCTAAAGGGTATGGGTCCACCCAGAGTGTGTGGTTGCCCATCAGTAGGTCATGCTGTATTTTGACAGCTTTTTGGGCCTTCATTTGGGTCCTCCTCAAGGACCGTTGGGGGGGGGGGGTCCTTGGGGGTTATGTCTTGACGTGTAGGTCCTAAAACTTTAGTATTTACTTAGAGAGGTCATTTTACAACTCTTATCTTCATGTTAACCTCTTTTTACGACACTAAACTACATGTTAGGTTCTAGCTTAGGTCATTAGATTTCCAGGGTGGTACATTATCTTCCCCTTGGGGACATTTGTCCTCGAATGGTGATCTAGACACCAAACTATGTTAGAAACTCAAGACTAACAGCCAAACATGCATGAAACATCAAAAATGTGCAAAACATATAAATTCACTATTCACCTTATGTACTATTCACAAAGGAGGAAACTTCTACTCCATCACAAGACATGGTAATGCAACACAAGAAGTAGGAGCTACATCTACCAACCCAATTTGCATGAAAATCATCAATTCACATGAACATGGAAGGAACTACCTTCTCCGACTTAAGCAAGCTCAACACAACAATATGTAGCCAATTGTCATTTCATCAAAACATAAATAAGCATGTTCATCAATTCAACTCATGAAGTCAAAAATGTAATCAGCATGCTAAAATGCAAATCAACATGAGAAACATATAAATCATGAAAACTCAATCTATGTTAAACATGAATTCTTACAAGAACATGCACAACATAATGAAATCATGTGAAACTCATACAATACCCATGACTCCCAAAACACTAAACTCAAAGGAAACTACATACCTCAAGCTTGAATAGGGGTAGAAGGAAAAACATTATGATAATGTGAATTCATATTGGCCTCGGCCTCCCATGTAGCACCCTCAACTAAGTGATTCCTCCATAAAATCTTAACGGAGACTACTTCCTTATTTCTCAACCTCTTCACTTACCGGTCAAAAATCTCTCCCGAAACTTCCTCATAGGAAAGACTGTATTCAACTCCTAAACCCTCCAAAGGAAGGATGGATACCAAATCACCAATGCACTTCTTAGAAACATGAAATACCGGGTGAACAGGAGCCAACTCATTTGGTATGTCTAATTCATATGCAACTTTCCCAACAGGTTTCAAGATTTTATATCGGCCTACATACCGTGGACTAAGTTTCCCCTTCTTACAAAACCTCATCACACCTTTTATAGGTGAGATTTTCAAGTAGACCCAATCACCAATCTCATATTCAAGGTCCCTTCTTCTAATATCGGCATAACATTTTTGCCGACTTTGGGCCGTCTTCAACCTCTCTCTAATGAGTCAAACTTTTTCAATTGCATCATAAACTAGTTCGGGACCTTTAGAGCAAATTCACATACTTCAAACCAAACCACCGATGATCTACACATCCTACCATATAGTTCTTCAAACGGAGCCATTGCAATGCTTGAATGGTAACTATTGTTGTACGCAAACTCAATCAATGAGAGATGGTAATCCCAACTACCCTTGAAATCTATCACATATGCCCTCAACATGTCCTCTAAGGTTTGAATGGTCCATTCTGCTGGACCATCCATTTGAGGATGGAAAGTGGTATTAAGCTTAACATTTGTACCAAGCCCTTTTTGGAATGCCTTCCAAAAGTGTGAAGTATATTCAGTACCCCGATCCGATATGATAGATAAGGGAACCACATGCAACTTCACTATCTCATTAATGTACAACTTGGAATAGTCTTTCGCCGAAAATGAAGTCTTGACAGGAATAAAATGGGCTAATTTTGTAATCCTATCAACAATGACCCAAATCGAATAATGTTGCCTTCGAGTACAAGGCAAACCCACAATAAAGTCCATATTCACATCCTCCGAAAGTGGGAATATTTATATATTGGGACAAATCTCCCGGATTTTGGTGTTCGTCCTTAACTTGTTGACAATTCGGACATTTGGCCAAAAAATCCGCTATATCCTTTTTCATGTCATTCCACCAATAGACGTCCCGTAGATCACGGTACATCTTTGTGACTCCCGGATGAATATAATATAGTGAACAATGTGCCACTTCTAAAATTTTCTCTCTCAAACTATCAACATCCGGAATACATAATCTACCTTGGTGCCTAAGCACCCCATCTCCCCCTTAAGAGAATGCTTCAACAGACTTGTTGAGTACCGATTCATTCAACTCCATTAATATGGGATCAAGATGTAGTTTAGACTTCACAAAACCCACAAAGGATGAGTCAGAACTATAATTGACCATAACTCCACCCTTGGTAGAATCTACTAGTTGTACACCTAATCGGGCCAACCTATGCACACCACGAACCAATTCCTTCTTTTCATATTTCACATGAGCCATACTACCCATGGACAATCAACTTAGGGCATGCGTAGCTACATTAGCATTTTTGGGGTGGCAAAGGACACTCATGTCATAATCCTTCAAAATTTCTAACCACCTTCTTTGTCGGAGATTCAAGTCTTTTTGGGTAAACACATATTGAAGACTCTTGTGATAGATGAAGACATCTACATGGACCCCATATATGTAGTGCCGCCATATTTTCAAAGCAGACACCACCACCGCTAATTTGAGATCATGAGTTGGATAATTCTTTTCATGTACCTTGAGTTTCCTCGAAGCATAGGCAATCACTTTACCATGTTGCATAAGGACACATCCCAAACTCACTCAAGAAGCGTCATAATATACCACAAACTCATCGGTACCCTCCGGTAAGGTGAACAACAGAGCGGAAGTAAATCTATCTTTCAACTCTTGGAAGATTTTCTCACAAACCTCCGACCACACAACTTTAGATTTCTTTTGAGTCAAGATTGTCAATGGAGAAGCAATGAGGGAGAAACCCTTAACAAGCCTCCTATAATAACTGGCCAAACCCAGAAACCTTCTAATATCGGCAGGAGTTAGAGGTCTAGGCCAACTCTTGACCGCTTCCGTCTTCTTAGGATCAACTTCAATACCCATGCCCGACACAATATGACCAAGGAACGCAACTGACGTTAGACAAAATTCACACTTTGTAAACTTACCATATAATTGGTGCTCTTTAAGGACGTGCAATACAATCCTCTAATGATCCATATGTTCACCCTCACTTCTTGAATGGATCAAAATATCATCAATAAAAATGATCACAAACGAATCAAGATATTGCCTAAACACCCTATGCATTAGGTCTATGAATGTCGCCGGGGCATTTGTTAGACCAAAAGCCATAACCACAAATTCTTAGTGACTGTACCGTGTCCTAAAGGCCTTCTTAGGAATGTCAACCCCTCTTACCCTTAGTTGATGGTAACCCTAACAAAGATCTATTTTGGAGAAATAGTTAGGCCCTACAAGTTGATCAAACGAATCGTCAATTCTAGGAAGTGGATACTTATTCTTTATAGTGACCTTGTTCAATTGGTGGTAATCAATACACATCCTAAGGGACCTATCTTTATTCTTTACAAACAATATCGGGGCACCCCAAGGAGATATGCTTGGTCGAATAAAACCCTTGTCTAACAAGTCCTTGAGTTGTTCCTTCAATTCTTTCAATTCGGCTGGAGCCATCCGATAAGGGGAAATAGATATGGGTTGTGTATCTGGCAAAGGATAAATGCCGAAGTGTATTTCCCGTTCGGGAGGAATGTCGGGTAAGTCATCGGGGAAGACTTTTGGATACTCACTCACCATGGGAACCGACTCTAAAGAAGGAGTCTCGGACTCAACATCCATAACCCTAACAATGTGGTAAACGCACCCCTTTGAGATCATTTTTCTAGCTTTTAGAGATGAAACAAAATGACCTCTTGGGATAGAATTTCCCTCCATGCATTCTAAAGTAGGCTCATTTGGAAATTGAAACTTAACCACTCGGGTTCTACAGTCAATGGACGCAAAACATGCATGCAACCAAGCCATCCCCAAGATGAAATCATAGTCCAACATGTCTAATCACTATACCAATAGAGGCCTTTAGCAGCAATAAATTTTCCTTTTAGTGGCAATTTTTATTGCCGCAAAAACATTTAGTGACATTTAATCAAATGCCATTGCATCCAATGTCGCTAAAGCCTTTAGCGAAATTTATATCGAATGTCAGTAAAGACCAATATTATTGACGCTAAAAGTAATTACTTTTTGCGGCATTTATTCAGAGGAAATTATTATTGTCGTTAAAACTACCTTAGAAATGTCTATTTTGTGGCTTTCACAATTGCCGGTAAAAATACAATAATTGCCAGTAAATGAGACTTATTTCAGTGGCATTTACCATAAGAAATAAAATTATCCATGTATTCACCTTAATCCACATATTTAGTCAATCATTATTTTAAAACTACAAAACAAAATTCACAAGAGAAATAAGTTCAAAGGCAATAATAGAGGAATTTTTCAAATTCAAAACAATGTCATTCACATAACAACATGAAAACTCAATACATCCACTTCTTTGTCTACCTGTGGTAAAAAAATTATGAATTATCGAAAAGAAACGAATGCATTCAACAGTATAAACACAAAGATATTGATCAACAAATTTTTACGCTAGTTAAACTGTGGCATCTTCTGGGATCACGATCATCTGCAATCTGTGCCAATTCATCTGTTTTTGTTAACACTTCAACATCAACCTAAATTAGATCTGCCTTGATCCAACATCAGGCTCTTGTTTCGAACAATTAATGTCCTATGTCAGTCAAAAGTTTTGCTACCTTGGCTGGTTACAGATTCAAATTCTCAAACTTCTGTCCAATCAAAGTTCTCTCCATGTTCTCTAAACTTTAAAGCATATCCAACAATTTCCTCGGTCAATGGATGCTCACTATTTACCTATATAGAACCAAGTGATATTTATTAGTCTCACATGTTAGTATGGACAAATCAAATTGTTTCTCCTGATAAAAGATTCTAGTTAATAAAAATTGGTATAAACTGATATAGAGGTATATTGTGCCACTAGTTTTAACTGGATACTATGTGGCATATGCAAGTTCAAAGAGAAAAACTTCATAGATTAGATGTCTATTAAACTAGCAACGTAAGACTAGCATAAGAAAAAAAGTGATAGCAATTGATCAATCTAATCTCCGTTCAATAATAAAAGCTTTACCATATCAACATGATTTTCTTATATTGCAACTTGGATAACAGTTGATCTTTTAGGTTAACAAGTAATCCATGTTTAAATAGATGCCTAATGGTACATGATTTCAAATATGGGATGGTGTTTTGCTGCTATAGCTTCCCATAATGCGGTGTCACAATTTATATATGTTATTAATGGAATAAATAATCAAGAACTCAAATAACACTTGGCCTGTCAAAAAATATAAATTAATTTTATAGTGACATTTATTGAGATTGTCATACCTTGTAAATGTATGTTACATCCATGACTGAGAAGCACCATTACACGTTCTCCGTTCCCTTTTAATACTATTATATGATGATGCAATGCAGAGAGAACATAGATGTTGACAAACTGAGATACAACAAGTATATTGATAGAATAAGTATAGGAAAATATTAAGATTGAGATCTAAATTGACACATTTGGAAGATCACTAATGAACCTGAAGGAAGTGCTTCATCATGGTGATATAATCCTCCTGCCTGCTCTTCATTTCTTCAATCAAAGAACTAACTATATATAAACACAACATGTAGTCTTAGTAAGTTTTACATGCCTTGGCTCAGAAAAATCTGCCATGGCTCGAAAAGCAGTAGTGCGAGACTAAACAGGGACCGGTAGGCATGGATCACCACCTTCATTTATTCAATTGGCAAAAAAGTAGTGCGAGACTCAACTGAAAATAACAGGTCCTGCAATACATTCAAAAAGATAACAGACATGCCTAACTATTTTGAAATTAACAAACAAAGGTGCTCATTATAACAAGAAAAGGCTTCTAATGAAATAAACTGCATCTAATCATTTCAACGAACCACATAATAATATTGTTCAAAGAAAAAGACATAGTTTTACGGTCTAAAGAGCCATCAGTTCTCTTCTCATAATTGTTTACTTCCATAGTATTCAAGAGAGGTCCCATGGTGGAGTCGGATGTCTTCCCGAAATGAACAATAATACAAAGGGCAAGGATAAGTTAAAATAGCCGGGCTCATATAAATGATATTTCCCATGGGCATTCTCTTGGATATTAACAACAAGCATTAGTTCTCTTCTTGAGATTATCAACACTTTCTAGTGTTTTACTTGTAATAATTTGCACATAGGGAGTTGGAACTTTTTCGTTCATTTGTAGCAAGTTAAGTCAAATCTCAATCAATGGCAGATCCTTAACATATTATTATATTGTATAAGAATCACTCTGCTGGACACCAATTGACAAAAGCCAGCCTTCAAGAATTGGACTGAGCTATTCAACACAGTCTAAAATTTTATCCTACAAAAGGTCAAAACTTTTTCTACTCAAAGTTTGTTCTTTATTAGAGTTCACGTTTTAGATGTACGATAGCAAGTCGAAGATTTAAAATGGTAACATGGTCGATCAAATCATCAGCATGAAACCATAAGCATCCACAATACATACATTCCATGAATATGCATTCAAGTTTAGATACATCCTTAAAAGTATGACACCTAGAAATGAGACAAATAAAGCATTTCATTCCTCCTATTCTTCTATTTGTTTACTCCATTTTCCATTTCAAGTAAAATCAACTACCTTAATCAATTATTGGAATTTTGTTCAAATATCACCATGAAAAATAGTAGATTCAAGGCATACAACCTCATCCACTATCATACAAACTCGGATAAAACAACTTGTGATGTTGTAATAAAAACATTATAGGAAAATATTAAGATTGAGCTCTGAATTGATACGTTTGGATAATCACTAAGTAGCTACGAATGAATCTGAAGGAAGTTCTTCATCATGTTGATGTTATCCTAGTTACTGAAAAATTGAATTTTATATGAATAAATCAAGTTTCAATTAACTACTAAGTTTAGTTGTTTACCTTCAAATAGGAGATCAAAAAATCAAACTCCACAACAGCTGGTTTGGTTGCTATTTGCAATTCTGCACCAATTTTATTGGACACAAGATCTGATATAGAAACACATGCATCAATTCAAACAAAATAAAATATAGAACTATAGAACATACACACATACATGGCCCAACAACTGAATAAAATGGATATTAGTAGTCACTAAACGGCATGGCCGTACAATTCAAATTCAATCATATCGAATATGAGGCAATCGGCGATGCTGAATTTGCTTACACAAATACAGATTGTTGACGGTGAGCTCTGGAAGAGACATCAAAGGCTTTGATTCGTCTTTCTTCTCATTAATAACACCGATGCACTAAATCCACCGTGTTGTGTCGAACTCCACCACTGTTGTGTAAGATTCCACCGTTGTTGTGCCAAACTCCACTGTAGTCGCGCCAATATCTATCACCGACCATTTGAATTTCGTTGAAAGATGAAAATGGAGAAAAAATCAAAGTAAAAAGGAATTGGGGGAAAATTTAAAAGTTTAAGAAATTGACTTTCATTCTATCCTCCTTTACTGGCTAATGTTTAAATATTGGGAATAGTATAGTTAATATAATATATTAGTGGCAATTCACTTATTACACTAAATAAATGCCACTAAAAGCATCTTTTGTAGTAGTGAATTCTACTAAATCAACCAAAGTGACTTTATGAGACAAAGAAATGGGACAACTCCTATAAACTCTTTTAGCTACAACCGAAAAAGGTTCTAGTAACTCTCCGTGAAGCATTTCAAATTTCACTGCCACAAAAGGTGTAATAAATTGAAAGGTGGCACCCGAATCTAATAATGCATAAACATCAGTGGAAAAGACTTGCAACATATATGTTACCATGTCCGGGGAACTCTCTTGGTCACCTCTGGATTGAAGATCATAGAAGCGATTCTTCTTGGGTGCATCAAAATTTGAGCGAGTTGGAGGGACAATATCTAATTATATGACCGCTCTTTCCACAATATCTAATTATATGACTGCTTTTTCCACAACTATAGAAACCATCCATGCCTACTAGGCACTTACCACCATGCTTCTTACCACACTTTGCACAATTAGGCCAACCAACATAAGAACCACCACTATTACCTCCTTGTGGCTTAGGGTTAGACACCCTATATTTGTTGACCTTTGGAGCACTATAAGAGCCTTGGTTGGAGAACCTTTTCCTAAACCTTGGTTTACCTTGAACCTCAAATTTAACCTTGGAAGAATTACCATCATCGGTCCTTGTCCTCTTCACTTCTCTATTCACTTGCTTGATCTTTTGTTCCTCAATTTGTTCGGCATGAACCATAAGACGTGAAATATTCATACTTGGGATGAGCATTGCCGAACGACATTCATTGACTACCAAATCGGATATCCTCATAACAAATTTGTTCATATTGGCCCTTGAGTCGGCCACTAAGGTTGGAGCATACTTAGACAATTGGGTGAGCTTAAGGAAATACTCCTTCACACTCATACCTCCTTGGCAAAGGTTGATGAATTCTTGCATCTTTCTCTCCCTCAACACTAGGGGGAAAGACATATCAAGAAAGACTGACTTGAACAATCCCCAATCAACCGGGCCCTCTCTCATGGGTCTCTCATCCTTCCATTGCTCATCCCAAACTTGAGCCACATCGTTCAATTGGTAGGCAGTAGTTCCGCCTTCTCTTGTGGAGACACGCCCATAGCCTCACGCACCTTAAACAATTCATCAATAAACCATTGTGGGTCTTCATCCAGTTTTAAGCTATAGTATGTAGGGGTATTCATTCTTGTGAAATCCCTAATCCTTGAAGCGATTGTACTTGCATTGGGGTTCACATTAGCTCTAGCATCCCTAGTGACTTGAGTCGTTAAAACATGAGTCAATGTTTTAAGAGATGACCTTATTTCCACATTTGTCATAGCCCCCTTAGAATTAGGATCTTGAGGACCTTGGGGAGGAACTCCCTCATCCACAATCTTGTCTTCCATCCTTCTTGCGGACACCTTTCTTGTAGTCATATCCTATATTCACAAGAAAAGGGTTAGGAAAAGGACTTCATAGAGTTAAAACTCTAAGGCACAACTAAAGATTAATGAAAGAAGTGAAAGTTCCTAAACATCTTATAGCCTCTCATTCATAAGTGTGGCGCGTTTCACACTCATGAACAAGACCCTACTAGATGTAGTTCATGAGACATCATCCTAGAATCATTCTAAACCTTGTTCTCTGATTACCAAGTTTGTCACGACCCGAGGTTACCTAGAATCATCCTAGAATCATTTAGTATTTTTATTAATCCTTTTTTAGCATGAATTTTATGGATTGTGCTAAATAATATATTTTATTTGTCGGAGTAAATTTGTGTAAAGTTGAAGAAGTTTGGAGTTAAAATGAATTAAAGGTGGAAGGTTGAAGAAGGAAATCAAGAAGACACCTTAATGGATTAAATTGAATAAAATAATACATAAATTTATATGATGTGTTAGAATGAAATTTAATTGAGAACGGTGCGGGACTGCTTCCACGTGTCACAACTGAAATAATTGTTGAATGAGAGGGCTGAAAATAAAGAGAAGAAACTAATGGGTGATAAAGTGTTAAAGTTCAAAGTGCATATGGAAGTGTAAGTTACTATTATATAGTTTTCCTACCTGTTCCCTAGCCTACATTACAACCCGTTAAAGTCCTATTTGATTCTATTCAAATATGCTTAATTAGTTGAGATGTACATAATGGGCAAGCCTGTGGTTCTTTGTGCATACATGTGAATTTTATTTCTCAATGTCAGTTGTTCTTTAATCCTAAGTTCTTAATTGATATTAAATCTTTTGAATTGAGTGTCTGGAATATTTCTTTTTGTGAGGGTACTTGTTTCATGATGGATAAGTTATTTTATTAACTTTCTTTGATGAGAGTAGGGGAGCAAGCTTAAATTTGATTAGTTCAAAGTTCTTTCTTGAGGTTAGGAGGTTAGAGGTTTATTTTTTATTTGGATGTCTTACATATTAATTGAGAAATGTTCTTCATGTTTTGAAATTGGTATATGGCCTAATTGTTTGTATTAACCATTGTGATGTCAATCCTAATATGATTTTTTTGAGTTGAGCTTTATTGGTTGATCGAGGACGAACAAAAGTTTAATTGTGGGGTGTTGATGTGAGGCCAAAAATATATTGTCTTATCATTAATTGTCTCTCATATTGTATTTTTGTTTATCCTTTTTGAGAATTGATTTTTTGGATTGTTCTAAATAGTATATTTTATTTGTAGGAGTAAATTTGTGTAAAGTTGAAGAAGTTTTGAGCTAAAATGAATTAAAGATGGAAGGTTGAAGAAAAATTAAGCAGGAAGCTTAATTGATTAATTTGAATAAAATAATATATAAATATGTATGAAGTGCTATAGAATGAAATAGAATTGTGAATGGCACAGGACTGTTGCCACGACTCACAACTAAATGTGTCAGCAACGAAAAAATGACGGCAGCATAGTTCAAGCAGAAATTGGATTTTTTTTAAATTTTGGATTCCTAATTTATTTTGGACTTAGTTATTTTATTTAGGGTTTTCTACATCTATAAATAGTCCATAGAGATAATTATTTTTAGGAGATACGGGAGGAATCATAGAGCATCAAGTATAAAGTGTTCAATACATTTTAGGGTTCTTTTTTTTCTTCTTCTTTTCTTAGAGATTAGTAGCTCAGTGCCCTTGTTATGGGGTTGTAGCTATGGGTAATTGTTGGTTATCACTTTAAATTACATTTGTATTCTTGTTTTAGTATTTCACACTTGATCACCATAGAAATAAATCTGTTGTCTACTCTTAAACTCGGGAGACACTGTAACCACCCGTAAAACGAATAAGTGAAACTAGAGCCTAACTAGTTAGTGTGTGAGTTTGTCATCAGGATGGAGATGGTTTGATGTTGTCCCGAGCTTTGCTTGAGGGGTTTAGAGTTAAACATCAAGGTACGACTCCCGTAGGACCACCCTAGGGGTACTTGAGGAGGACCCTAAGCCTAACCCCCAACACCCCTTGAAACTAGAATGTTTTCAAAAATGGATGACCTACGGAAGGGGTCCATACCTCATAGGTCCATCCAAGTCCCGCGGATGGCCTCCGTAGGACAAGGAGTCCCAAAGCAAGCAGCAGCCCTGATGCTTATTGTGACCAATGACACTAGTTCCGATTCAAGTGTCTACGATCGTCGATAATATAGTAACCCAACCAAGGGTTGGGGTCGTGTCCCAAGGAGTGGTTTTGAGAATTTATAGAAAAATAAAATTTAGTTCTAACTAGTCGTAGCTAAAGATATTAACGATTAAAAACATTGTAAATTAAAGGGGGACAGAAAAGTGTCAAATATCGATTTGGGGATTTTGTCACAAGTGTAATAAAAACAACAAAATTTAAAGGGGAGAAGTTCTTGGGGAGTGACCGCAATATAAATTGATATAAATCGCTGAGTACATGGTTTCGATAGGAAATTTGTAAGTTAATAGTGCCTAGGCTAAGCTTTACACGGAAATAAGTTCCCTCTTGGGCAACCTACCCTGTTTCAAATGGGTTCCTATTGGACACCCATTTGCCTCATGAAGGCCAACCTACGCCTTACCCCACTCACTCTCTCGAGCTGAGTGTTAGGATATGGGACTAGGGCTCACCCTCTCGGGTTGAACCTCATGTCGACCCACTCCTTAGGCCATCAGTCTAGTGATCTTGGTTTCGCGACCTCTATCTCAAGCAAGCTGAAAAACACATTGGTGGTTTTGTATTTGCAACTATAAACCAATTAAATTAAACCACAACCACTAGGTGAAATCACCATTAAAATACATCTAACCTATCAGCAAACAAGACCCAACAATAATATCAACACATATTTGCTAAATCACAACTCAAGAATGGGGTTTTTAGCCACACATCAAGAGATAGAAATTTATACCTAAATGATTTTGCATTCAAATAGGTATGAAGATTTAAGTCTTGTTACAGGCCAAGAATGAAGAATCCAAGAGACCCAACTCCAAATCTAGAAGATGAAACCGTCATTTTCTTCAAGTCTCCAAAAAACTTTCAAACTTTGAGCAAAAATATCAAAAAGGACTATTCTATATGAAAATTATAATAATTGTTCAACTCTCTCTAAAAATTAATAAAGAGTTTAGTATTTACAAACTTCAGAAAATAGTGCTGGTAGATTGCTCGGCGAGGTTAGTCTGAATTGCCGATTAACTCGGGATTCGCCCTTTGGTGTAGTTCATCGACGTCTTGCACCAATCATCAGCATCGTTGTGCTCTGTGTCTTTGGACGACATAGTACTGCTTCGCGGAACTGCTCGGCGATGCGTTGATTACTCCATTTTCTGTCGACTTGATCCTTTCCTTCAGGGCTCAGCATACTGGAACAAAGGGCGTAGTGCGTCCCTTTGGCAAATCACCAAGCATGCTTGGCGATGCTCAAGCTTCAGCTTCTTCGTTCTTTTCAGCCCTTTTATTCCTTTTTGCGCCTAAGTGTCCATGCTTCCACTAAAATTTCAACACATGAAAGTTTAGTGTTTTCATCAGATATTTAGAATAAATAAGCATTTGAGGACACTATTTCTATTAAAATAAAGCCCAAAATGAGTCCAATTTGTGGACTGATCAACACCCTAACTTAAACTTTTGCTTGTCCTCAAGCAAACTCAAGTTCAGCCATTCAAAAAGTGTGTCTCAAACCGTGCTACACAAGACTCAATCATGAATGCACACAACAGACTCAAGTTACTTATGCAAGGATCAATTGTGTACTAAAAGATTCAAGTTGAGACACACCATTACCAAAGATTCTCATACTCGCAATACTTGCTACTTGTGCAAGTTCAAGTTCCACAAAAAGTATCTAAATGCCCTCACATAAAGAATGATTCCATATTCACACACAGAGGTTAATCAATTCAAGATCAGGAATCAGATGCAACGCTCACACTCAAAAAAGAGGAACACAATGCATGTTTTAACCCATAGGCTTGCCCTTATTTTCTAATCGATCTTCGGTTCGGCTTACTCAAGATCAAAAAAGTATTTCTAAGGGTTGTAATGGAGATGAGTGCAAAGGTATGCTCATTTAGGGTCAGTGACTTTTTCCTCGTGAGATGTGGTATTCTCAAGGAATTCCATTCTTTTCCTATATCAGTTCTTTTTCTAGTGCTTCTAAGTCATCTTTTATTCACCTCCATGGATTGCTTGGCAACCCGATTTCTCTTGTACTTTATTCCACAACCCTTTCTTTTTTGAAGGGGTTCCATTATTATGAAACACCATGGGTTAAATGAGACTTTTCTTGCACTTCTTGACTTCTCCTTTTCTTTTCACCACACTCCCAACTTAGGCTTTTGGCCTAAGTTGGCTATCCGCTAAACCACAAATCAAGAGGATTATAGGTAGTGGGTCAAGTAAGGCCTAGGGTTCATCAAGGTTCTTCCAGAGAAAGGTAAGGCTCAAAGGGTGTTCAAGAGAGTTTCACACACTTACGGGTAGGCCACCAAAGAGGTATATGTCAAATTTGGCTCACACTCTTCAAAAGTTGCCTAAGATCATTTCAAGAGCACACCTTACTAAATTAATCAGACTAACGGGGAAAATTCTAGGTTTATTCATGCAAGGTTCAAAATAAGTTCATCACACAAGGCATCGACACATAAGTCAATTAAGACCACACACTTTCGCTAGTGTGCAACGGTCATTAGAAGAGAAAAAATTTGATAAATGGCTAATCACAATAAGATGCAAAGAGTTCACATATTGTCTATGCACATTCATTTAGTCTCATCGTAGCCGTACATTCATGTTCGTTAAATTGAGAGCACTATTCAAGTCATCGGTATTGATCGAAACCAAGACTCAATTTTTTGCAAAAGAACAGCCACATTCAACTCACGAGGGGAGGAAAACCTGTGCAAAAAATTCAAAAAAATTTGAAAGGGTCAAAATCATTTACTATTAAAAATAAAAGAAGCCTTCACGCTCAAGCATCCACAGAAACAGATAAAACACAATTTTAAAAGAGAACAACCCAAATATAAACACAAAACATGACTATCAACACAAAAGGTGTGGGCCTCACCCCTACACAATTAAAAGATATTTGTCCTCAAATGCAAATAACTAAAAGTCGAAATGTCAAATAAAGAAAAACAGAAAGGGAGGTAAAGAAAGGTCTTGTCTATGCAGTCTTAGTGGCTGATGAAATAACTATGGTTATTAAGGAACTAACCTATTGTACTCATTGAAATACTACCGAGAAGCTAGGCGGCAATGCAATCCAAATCCGTACACAAACCAATGAATTAAAATACTCCAGAAGTGCGAGAAATATAAAACTATAGTGCAGTTGTGGGTTTTGAACAGATAAAAAAGTGAGGGAAAGTTAATGAAGTGGGGACTTTTAAACCTTTGGTTTGCAAAAACAGTTCACTCGGCGACGTTAGTCAGACTCGCCAACTCACTCGACGGAAGGCTGACTGTGTGGTTTCTCCACCGAAGTTTACAGAACCTCTGGTTTACGGGGGTCCAAACGGTGGTTTCAATCGTGATCGGCGACATGGTCAGCGATTCGCCAATGATTTCCAATACTCACCGAGTTTTACAGACTCTAATGTTGACGATGTCTAGAGTCAAACGATGGATAAGGTCGAATTTGCCGACTCTTTCGGCTACTCGCCTATTTGCACTTTTGTTTCACTCTTCATACTTCCATCTACACAATCAACACAACATTATTTTATCAAAGCAAAAGAAAGTAATACTTGGTTTTGGGTTGCCTCCAAAATAGCGTCTTAGTTAACGTCGTGGCACGATGCAGCAGCGCCTTTAGGCGTCATATAACTACACCACTTCAACCAAAGAAATCTCTTGAGAATCCCCAAAATATAATTTCAGACGTTGACCGTTCACTTTAAATGGAGGTCCTTCCTGATCTTAAATTTCTATGGTACCATTGGTGAACACTCGTGTTACTCTGAAAGGTACAGACCATTTGGATTTGAGCTTTTCGGGAAAGAGTCTAGGTCGAGAGTTGTATAACAAAACACAATCTGCAACTTTGAAGTCCCACTTGAGTATTCCAGCATCATGCCTGTAACGACCCAGAAAATCATAGAGTGAAACTAGAGCCTCACACGTGAGTTTAGAGTCGAGAACTTAATGAAATGATTATATTTGAATTTGACCCAAAAAGTTCTTAAAAATGTGCTTCGGAAGTTACCGAAAACTTGTTTAGCTGTATATAAAAAGATCCGTTT
>JAJOOD010018515.1:0-23300 GCA_029582525.1 Solanum tacnaense
CCCCTTGTACCCCCCCCCCCCCCCCTCCCCAAAAAAAAAAACAATCCCCTGTCCATTTATTTTTTAAAATTTGTTTATATATGTATATATCTAACACAAAACGAAAAAACAATTGGAAGCAGAGGGTTAGGTGGAGTGGGTAGAATTATTTTTTTAAGAAATAAAACAATATCTAAATTAGTATTTGGGGGGGGGGGGGGATTTAAAAAAACTAAATACTTTTATAAAATAAATTTAAACAAAAAAAAAACTAAAAACATGGGCAGGGGGTGGAGGGTACGGTGAGAGGAAGCGATGGAGTGGGGTAAGAAAAATATTTTACATTTCATTTTATAAAAAAAGAGAGAGTATTTTTGGGATAATAATTTTCTAATCTTTAATTTTAACTAAATACTAAAAATTTATTTAATTTTTGTCAAGGTGGAATAATTTGTCCATGTGGAATGTGATGTGACAATTTTTTTAAAATAAAAGAGAGAGTGTATTACACACCATGATGAGAGTGTTATAAGAGAGATATGTGTGTTTCTCAAACTAATAAGTGATAGTTTAGATATGAAACTTACACTTTCAATAGTTTAGGTAAGAAACTCAAAAAAATAGAGATGATTCAGATTGATGTTTTGACACTTATCTCTATTATATATACATACTTACAGGCATATAACTAATAGATTAAAATGTATTATTTAAAACAAACTAAATAATATAATATGACACATCATGAATTACATGTAACAAACATCCAATAAGCTGTTGAATTGTGATAATAAGCAAGTCACGGTTACACAAAAGTTTATGTACACTACTGATTCCTTGGTGTCATGAACAAACTTTTGCCCGAGATCTCAAAATTTGAGCTCTGACATATGGAAAATGAATTATTTTGATAAGGAACACTAAAATTCATTATAGTAAACCTTTTGTGTTGTGAATCTAAATTAATTTTAATTCACACATAAAATGTTTTTTTTAAATGGTTGGTCAAGTACCACCTGTATTTGATATGGATGGGTAATTAAGTTAACTACGATTGATGTGCTCATTCATTAGGTCATGATATATTATACGTATTTATTATTTTAGGGTGCATTATTAACTTGAGTACTAAAGAGTTAATTAAGGAAATAATGATTGAGCATTGATTAAGCTAATCATAAGATTAAGCTTAAATATTAGTACATGTCTATTCAACTAATGATCACTGATCAGCAAGATATGCTTAAATATGATTGTTAATTATCGTACATATATATCACGTCAAACAACAAATAATTTAGCGTCAAGTGTATTAATTTATCGTGAACAACTTAAATGTTGTTTGTTTTTTAATATTATTTGTTTGATCTGCTCATATTTAATAATCATATTTGTCTTGGCGAAAATCTCCCCTTATTAAAACTAGAGAAAATTTTGCAAATATCATTATAATAAATTTAATTAGACTCTTTAGCTATATTTTGTATATTTACGGGCGGTAGCTATAATTTAAGATGTTATGGACGACCTTGTTTGTATAATCCGTGTGTATGTATATATAATTCTCGTGTATTTGTATAATTGAGTTATTTGAATAGAAAAAGTTTGTTCAATTTCAATTAGAGATTTAGCAGGTTCCACAGTGGGAAGAATGTAGAGAACTGACCCAAATAACTGAAATGTGTTCATCATGAAAAAGAGCGTGCAGGGTGCAATCGATGAACTTGTAGGCGTCCACCAAATGTTACAATGAGCAGATTCACACCGGGATCATAGGAGAATGGATTTAAGGCACATTGATCACTGGTCGTGGAAACAGATATTTTAATGATCTCTTTGAAATCATCCACAACCATGAAATAATAAGAGTCTGCAGACCCATGAAATAGAACAGGGATCGAATGGAAATTCTAATTTGAATTGAGTTGGTGGAAATTGATACGGGGAGAATGGAAGTTTAGTGGGATCGATTTTCATTTAAGTGAGCAATGCTGGAATTACAAGCTGAGAGCATACAAGAGAGTGCAAACAACATTTCGTCAAACATGACAAGGTTACTGTGGAAATTGTGTGAAACCTTTCATCGAACACCTTGGTTTCAGGTTTTACGACATCGTGCTTCACTGAATTGGCAACTTTCATGTCAACATCCCTAAAAGGTATTTCAGCGAACACCTTGTAGGCGGATATTCCTGAGATCTCCTCTAATTTTCCACCACTCAGCCAGAGTATTCCATCGTTCAAACCAAATGGGAAGTCGAGGAAAACACATTCCTGAAGCGAGGTTTGAATGCAATCATCAACAGTCTCTCTGAATTAGAGGCCACTAAATCATCGAAGAAAAGGGTGGATTCGCCAAAAGACAAGGCAGGATCCCCCTTATCGTCGTCAGATGAGTCCACATCTAGAGGCACTGGATCCGCAACGATTGACTGGGAGTAAGCAGACAATGTGCGTTGGACATTGTTGAGTTTGCAGAGTATATAAGAGAAGTTCTCGTCCAATTTCCGCATCATATCAAGGGCGTTGACATTGTCACTGATCATGTTAGAGTCATTACAGAAATGCAATGCCAATTTCTCGGTGAAGTGTTTCCAGTCAAAAAATTGTTTGGTGCGATACAACCACTGGAACCAATCATAAGCAGCACCATTGAGATAAAGAGGTAGCCATTCCTTTTCCGAGAAACCAAGATATGTGAAATACTGCTCCGCCCTAAAAATTCACCAGTTGGATTGCCGCCGCTAAATCTATTGAGTACCATCAATGTCATTGGAGTACCATCGATGAAAGCACCAATGTAACAACTCCAATTTTCACAATAGAAACATTCAAATATTATAATCACTAAACTCAAAGTTAAAGCGGAAAATGGAACGAACAAAGAAAACTATTGTAGAAGATAACTAGCAGGGAGGTGAGAAGCATAGATTCAAAGAAAGAGGATGAGAGGACTAGACATTTTTCTCAACAATTTGCATTCCCCGTTATTTCTCATCGTTGCCCTTTTTACCTAGTTGTTAATTGGGTCTGGATCCCAAATCAATCTTGATGAAGGCCTTTCAATTTTGTTGCTTTTTTTCGGCCCAATAACTAGTTGTGTGGCATCTGTGTAGTTATTGACCTTGAGCCGAGGCTGGTTCATAACAATTCCCTTTGGTTATAATGATAAAATAACACCAAAAATATCTTTCTTTATCTCCATTTACCAAGACTTGACACCAAACATACACGCATTTTAGTAAAATAGAAAATGAAAAGAGCTTTCGTGCATATATTTGTTTGAATTTATTTTTTAAAATCTAAAATATTAATTTAGGAAAAATATTATCTTATAAATAATTTAAAATACCATCTAAGCTTTAATATATTATAAGTAGGGACCCCTAAGAAGTATCGAATTGATATAAATGTTTCCAAAACAAACAAAAAAAGGTAGAAAAAAAAAACTAAAAAAAACTATAAATATAATTTTAATGTTGGTTTGGACCCGGACCTGTCCTTATGTCACTAGTTTTAACAAGATCTCATCAAATTACTAAAAATTAATGTTACAAATTTATTTGGTGCTGATCAGCAAGATATGATTAACACTCTGTTTGGATCATTATTACCTATTGTTTTATATTATATTGTATCATATTATACTCTATTGTATTGTACTGTATGGTAGATACAATGTTTGACTAGACTGTATTATTTGTTGTTGTTTAATAATATTTTTATTGTGTGGTCTGACTGTATCGTATTGTATTGTAATTTATAAATTTACTAAAATATCCTTTATTATTCTAGGGTAGGAGGTTTGACTAGAATTAAATAATATAGGGTAAAGGGTAAAATAGTATTATGAAATATTATGTAAGGATATAATTGGAAAAAGAAATTAAGTAACAATGGAAACACACCAAATCGGTTGTTCCATAAAATGGGGGTTTTCATTGTTACGTAACAACGAAATTTAACAATACAATACAATACATTTTAAATAACAATAAAAACAAACATTGTAGTTATGGTAACGATACAATACAATGGGTAACAATGATCCAAACAAAATGTAAATAAAGGTAATAATTATTAATGTACTTATGACTTCAAACAACAAATAATTTATTTTCAAGTTTATTAATTTATCGTAAGCAACTTAAATGTAGTTTTTTTTTTAATACTATTCTTTTGATCTGCTCATATTAAATTATCATTCACATCTTCGGGAAATTTCCCCTGGTTAATAATTACGTACTCCTTTGATTAATATTTTGGTGCATTTTTGTTTTTTTCTTAATCGAGACGAATATTATTTAGAGTAATTTATTAAGAAATTGTTCATGTAAAAACCAACAAAGACTTAATTACATCAAGGCAGTTAGATTAAATATATAAATAGATATTAAATTACGAATCATCTGATTAGTTGATCTTGGCTTTATCTTATGATTAGTTATAATGTCCAATCTAGTTGTTGATTCATAATATTTAATAGTGTAAATTTTTCTAGTTGTTATATAGTATACTCAGCATGGAACAACTAGTACATTTAATATATACCCTGACGTAATAGCAAAACCTGCTATCATGTGACTAAAAAATTACTGATACGAATTTTGAAGCAACAAAAAAGTACAAGATAATTGAGACTACATACAATAAATTTGCCTTGTGCATAGCGTGAGATCTTAGTGCATCACGTTATCTTTATTTTATTTTTTTTGAAATATGATTTAATCAACACACGGAGCATAATTTAATGTGGAGCGTATGTGCATGTAATATATTGATATTATATAAATCGTTATTTAATGTTTTAATATTGTATAAATAAAATAATACTTTGTATATATTGTGTATAACTATGTCTTAGAGATGTATCCATATTTATACATTGCAACAGTTCATTTTTATCAACACACATTGTTTTTCTTTTCAATCCCAACTAATTCAAATCTCCTTTAAACGGTCCCAGATATGAGCTTATCTCTGTATTAGCCACTTTTATCCCTTGGATGTTGAAAAATACAGAGTTATCACTTGAATTGAGCATTTGGTTCTGGTAGAGGGGTAGAGAGGCATGAAGAAAACAAAAACGATGAAAGCACCAATGTAACGAACTCATATTATATTATATTGAATTTGAAATAGAGAGTTGAAATTAAGGAAAAAGGTCTGAAATATATCCGAATTTTGATCGAAATTGTTGTTACGATACCGAACTTTGGAAAGGACCTTTTACCCCTGCACTATTTAATAGTGTATTTAAAAGGTATATATGTGTCTACGTGGACATCATAAATATTGCATCATTATAAATATTAATGTGTCCACGTGGGCACATATATACCTTTAAAATACACTATTAAATAGTGCAGGGGTAAAATGTCCTCCATAAAATTTGGTATCGTAACAACAATTTCGGCCAGAATTGGAGTATTTTTCAGACCATTTTCCCTTGAAATTAGACATAGATAAAGTTCATCTTGAAACTAGTTTGAACTCATATTATTTATATTGAAATAGGTAGCTATTGAGCATTAATGCCACAGTACGGTTTAGCAGTGCCATGAGCCATGGAGCTAGCACCAGTGCTGTAGTACATAACTAAATCAAAATTATCAAAAGGCTTGTATTGTAAAGGATGTGTTTCATCCACTAATTCCTCAGGTATATCTGTTATTCCTTTGTTGAATGTGAATAACGCCAATGTGTACCTTTGTTTATCCTCTTTCATCAACACTTTGTGCCTTGGTGAATATATTCTTCCATTGCTCCATGCCTACAGTACTTATTAATATGGATATTGGACACCAGATGAAAAAAATATTCCAATTAAGAAGCGTTAGTACCTCATAAGCATCACCAGCCACGTAGACGAAGGCAGAGGGAGGTACATCAATAGGAATCCACTCCCCGCTTTTTGTTTCAATTTGCAAAGCATTTATCTGATTTTGAAAGAGAACTGCTGAGAAGCCTTTATCTGTGTGTATATTGGAACCTACATTACCAATACCGTCCTCCGCCCCTGCAGGTGCTGCTCTGTACTTGGTAGGGCGGAGGAGGTATGTAGTAGCTGCAACATGAGATTCATAGTGCCTTTCTGGTAATCCGTAGCTTTCAAACACCATTTTATCCACCAACTGTTCTATTTCTGCTCCTACCTTTATGTACGATGTCATTGTTTCACTAATAACACAAAAAAAACAATTAAAATATTTTATACAAATTAATTACTAGTTGTGATAGATGGATGAAGGAAATATATATATACCAAAATCTTTGGTTGCCTTGTGGCCACATAAGTGTAGTGAAGCTTTGTAGTGCTTCAATATCAGTTGGATGTGGGATTCCAAAGCTTTCATGAAGAGGAGCTGTCACCAATTGACCTTTGTATCGATAGAAATATATGTCAGAAGTGTTTTTTTTCTTTGTTTCAATAGGGAGATCAAATAACTCTTCCATTACATCAAATATTTCCTTGGAAATCTTATTATTAGCATCCTCATAGAGTGCTATAAAATAACCATGTTCTTCAAGTGCATGTCGAACCTCATTGCACAATGGTACCCAAGAATTTGAGTACTTGTCTAATTTGGTGAGATTAATTACGGGAATTTTGGAATCACTCATAATTAATTATTTTTACTTTGAACCTCAATGTTTCTAGGTATATGCATCACTCTTTCAAGTTATATAGGAGTTCCCATCCACTTGTTTAGCAAAATGCACCATTATATTTTACAAGGTAAAAGTCAATGAAAGAAATACTAGTAATAAATATGAATTTAAATTAGAGCCAGTTTGACATTGCAGTTGGAAGCACAGAAATATTTATTTTTAGAAAAAATATTTTTTTTTGAAAAATTAGGTGTTTGGCAAACCTGTAAAACTGTTATTAATTGGGAGTAGAAGTAGTTTTTCTGCTGTTGGGAAGAAACTAAAAATTTGTGTTTCTTAAAAAAAATAAAAACTAAAGCAGAAAATTATTTTTTTCAAGACTTCTTAAAATTATCTCTTATTAATTAATTAACATATCTCATATGTTTAGGTAAGTTTCATTTAATAATTTTATTTTATTATTTTTATATACTAATAGATTTTATGTTTTATTTTATTACTATTTTTTTTTTTTACGTATTATTTTTTAGAATTAGAAAAAAAGGTAACAACAATTGCAAGATTAGAAAAAAGAAAAAAAAAGATTTCAACCATAAAAAAATGTATTGATTGAAAATTTGAATATTAATAAAAAAAATTAATTTAATTTTTTGTAATAGATTTTTAAACTAATTTATCTCTATAAAATAATCTTAATATTAATTAATACTTGTCATTTATCGTAATTTGACTCTCAAAAGCACTTTTTTTTAAAAATTAGTCAAACACAATTTCTTTTAAAAAACACTTTTCAAATGAATTAATCAAACACAAATTGTTTTTTTTTTTTCAAAAGCACTTTTCTGAAAAAGCTATTTTTAAAAAAATGCTTTAAAAAAAAACAATTTTTAGCGAGGTTAATATATTCAGACAATTTCTTTTTATTTGAAAAAAAGTTATTAATATGGACGGGTAAGTTAATTATGATTGATGTACTCATGAGGTCACAGTATGTCATATTTATTATTTTAGGGTGCATTATTAACTTATAAAGAATTAATTATTGAAAGCTTGATTGGTGCATTTTTGTTTTTTAATTTTCTTAATCGAGACGCATATTATTTATTAAGCAATTGTTCACGTAAAAACAAACAAAGACTAATTACATCTTAAATTGGACATCATACTAATCACAAGATTATTTTTTTTCAAGATAAGCTAAGCTCAACTAACTAGCCGATTCATAATTTAACATTTGTTTATATTATATATATATATACATACTTGCAGACATATAACTAATAGATTAAAATTTATTATTTAAAACAAACTAAATAATATAATATGATACATCATGAATTACATGTAACAAACATCCAATAAGCTGTTGAATTGTGATAATAAGCAAGTCACGATTACACAAATGTTTATGTACGCTACTGATTCCTTTGGTGTCATGAGCGAACTTTTGCTCGAGATCTCAAAATTCGAGCTCTGGCCTATGAAAATGAGTTATTTTGATAAAAAAAAACACTAAAATTCACTATAGTAAATCTTTTTGCGTTGTGAATCTAAATTAATGTTAATTCACACATAAGATTTAAAAAAAAAATGGTTGGTCAAGTACCACCTGTATTTGATATGGATGGGTATTAAGTTAAGTGCTCATTCATTAGGTCATGATATATCATATTTATTATTTTAGGGTGCATTATTAACTTGAGTACTAAAGAGTTAATTAAGGAAAGAATGATTGGGCATTGATTAAGCTAATCATAAGATTAAGCTTAAATATTAGTACATGTCTATTCAACTAATGATCACTGATCAGAAAGATATGCTTAAATATGATTGATAATTATCGTACATAAATATAACGTCAAACAACAAATAATTTAGTGTCAAGTGTATTAATTTATCGTGAACAACTTAAATGTGGTTTGTTTTTTAATATTATTTGTTTGATCTGCTCATATTTAATTATCATATTTATCTTGTCGAAAATCTCCCCTTATTAAAATTAGAGAAAATTTCGCTAATATCATTATAATAAACTTAATTAGGCTCTTTAGCTATAGTTTGCGTATTTACGGACGGTAGCTATAATTTAAGTTGTTATGGATGGCCTTGTTTGTATAATTCGCGTGTATATTTATATGTTTATACAATTCTCATGTATTTGTATAATTGAGTTATTTTCGTTTGTATTTGTATAAACTGGTTAGTATCAATTGATTTAATTGATTTGTATTTATTTTTGTATAAACTCGAAATAACGGATTTATACAAACTCAAACATCTAATCTTTAAACTGTTATATAAATTATATTGTACAAATTACATTATATAAAAGTTATACAAATTCTGAAAACTACATGTTTATATAACTGAAATTCAGCTGCGTAATTTTGCCTAAAAATTAGTGACGAATGATAATTAATTCAAACTATAATTGTGTTAACTAATTAACTATTATTTACTTATCCGCATAATTTTCCTTAAAATTACGTACTCCACTAATTAATATTTTGGTGCATTTTTTTTTTTGCTTAATCGAGTCAAATATTATTTGTTAAACGATTGTTCATACAAAAGACAAAGTTCAATTATTTAAGTGCAGTTAGATTGGACATCATAACTACTCATAAGATAAAACCAAGCTCAACTAAATAGCTTCATAAAATAAAGGATTTAGTAGCAATAATATAATTATCATTAGATTATTTAACTGTAACAGTAAATATGAATATTTATAATTAACCATTTATATAAATATACAATTAATTTGTATATCTGATTGGTAATTGTATCCCACATATAATTGACTTGCATAAAATACTAGCTACTATAAGGAGGAGAGAGGCGAGCGAGATTGTGAGAGAGAGGAAAGAGACAAGTAAGATTTGGGAGAGAGAAGAGAGAGCGAGAGAGATACAATTGTTTTGTCTATCTGATCGATAATTGTACCATGAATATAATGAATACTATTGATTTGTATAAGTGAATACAATTGTATTAAAAACTATTGTATTCAATTCGTTGATGTAAATCAATTATATCAACTATATTAACGAATATAATTTTTATCAACGAATACAATTGTATTGTATCATTATTGTAATTCACAACAAATTGTATTTGTATTTATGTGCATTTGATTCATCCGTTATAAAATAGATTTATCCATTGCCTTATGTATTGTATATATGTTTTACCATGTGTGTTTGTGTTACTATTTGTATTTGTATCATTGACTGTTATAATTTATATTTGTATTGCATAGAGAAAGGAGAGAGAGCAATTTGCTATAAAATCCTAACTAAATCTATAAATCATAATTTTTTTTAAAACTATAATTTTATATAGTTAATACATATTACAGGAATTTTTCCTAAAAAAGGATTAAATTACTTCAATGTTTTCTATTGCTTTTGCATGAAGTTATGTTGGAGACGGGCCTCACTAGAAGGGCCCAACACGAGCAGCATGGGCCACTCTGTATTACTATATCGTATTAGTCCAATCCATTTTATTTTGTGATTGTTCTAGAGCAAATGATAGACTCTGAATTCGCGAATTTTTGATATTACAATTTCTGTTATATTGTGATATCAGATACATGCTAAGCAGATAAATTAACTATGATTATAGCTAGTAATTTCTAAAAGAAAATAAGCAATGAATATCTTGAAATGAAAATAAGAAGACAACAAAAAATATTTATACAATTATAACATTTGAAAAATATATGACTTAAGTGGAAAATCTTGAACAACACAAGAAAATTAGAAAAAGGAAAAAACAGGTGAAAGAAGGGAAAAAGATTGCTTTCATATTATTTATATCTTCACACAAATTAAACCATCTACAAGAACTCAATCATGAAATATCTAAAATCTACCTCATTGTTACTATTTTTAAATTTTGTCATGCCAATAGTTCTCTCAACACAATTAAACCAACTTTTCTCCAAACAACAAATTTATCTCACCATTTATACATCTTCATCCAACATGTTTGTAACAATCTCATACAAAAGATTTCATCATAACAAGAGCAATCTTAAGTCACATACTCTTAGAACAATATGTCTCACAACAACAAGAATGTTAATGGTGCATCTAACCACTTTTTTCAACCATCACGACGCGTTCCTACTCCGGGAAAAGCCACTATTCTTGCCATGGGAAAGGCTCTTCCTCCACAACTCGTCCCTCAGGATTGCTTGGTTGAAGGCTACATGCGCGACACCAATTGTAAAGATTTGAGAATTAAGGAGAAATTGGAGCGCCTTTGTAAGCAAAAATTTACTTCTATTAATGTTACATATCATGAAATTATACACTATTTTAACATGTTGTAGCAGGTAAACTGTCTTATTTACCTATAGTGTATTTTAACATGTTGCAACTATCCTGTTTTTGAATGTAGGCAAAACTACTACTGTGAAGACAAGATACACAGTGATGTCCAAAGAAATTTTGGAAAAGTATCCAGAACTAGCAACTGAAGGCACACCAACAATAAATCAAAGGCTAGAAATTGCGAATCCAGCAGTTGTTGAAATGGCAAAAGAAGCAAGTTTAGCTTGTATCAAGGAATGGGGAAGAACAGTTGATGAAATCACTCACATTGTTTATGTTTCATCAAGCGAAATACGCTTACCAGGAGGTGATCTTCATCTCTCAACTGAGCTTGGATTGAGGAGTGACGTTGGACGCGTAATGCTCTACTTTTTAGGATGTTATGGTGGTGTTACAGGGCTTAGAGTTGCCAAAGATATAGCTGAAAACAATCCAGGAAGCAGAGTTTTGTTAACAACTTCTGAAACTACAATTCTTGGTTTTAGGCCACCTAATAACGCTAGACCATACGATCTAGTTGGTGCTGCACTTTTCGGTGATGGAGCTGCTGCTGTCATAATTGGAACAGAACCAATTGTTGGAACAGAGTCCCCTTTCATTGAGCTGAATTTCGCGATGCAACAATTCTTACCAGGGACAAAGAATGTGATCGATGGACGACTTACTGATGAAGGGATAAACTTCAAATTAGGTAGAGACCTTCCTGAGAAAATTCAGGACAATATTGAGGAATTTTGCAAGAAATTGATAGCGAAGAATGATGAATTGAAGGGAAGTAATTACAACGACTTGTTTTGGGCTGTTCATCCCGGTGGACCGGCTATACTAGACAGATTGGAGAAGACAATGAAGTTACAAAATGAGAAATTGAATTGTAGCAGAAAGGCATTGATGGATTTTGGTAATGTGAGTAGCAATACTATTTTTTATGTGATTGAGAATATGAGGGAAGAGTTGAAGAATAAGAAAGATGGTGGTGAAGAATGGGGACTTGCATTAGCATTTGGTCCTGGCATTACTTTTGAAGGCATACTCCTTAGGAGTCTCTAATTTAAATCTCATGTTATAAGGTTATTTATTTTCTTTCTAACCGTCTTTTAAGACGGAACGAACATGTGTTTTCACTTTTTTTCATTTTTATGTGAAGCTAAGAATAAGAAAGACATGAGTTTCATAACTCATGCAATTTTATGTTGTTGGAAATATGGAAGAACATTATTCATGGAGAAAGGATGTTAAATTTGTTTAATAATAGTGTGAACCCCGTGTTTGGTAAGATTTACCATTTATATACGTTCTATATAACTAGTTCACTAGCTATACGACTTAAATATACAAAAAGTTGAACTCTTTAAATTAACACGTCTCTTTTATTCTTTTGGAAGTGGTATTCAATAAGAGAAAATAATTTTGTGGAAAAAAAAAAAGTAAATTTGAAAAACTAGTCATGATTGGAACATACATAAATTCCACTAGCTTAAGCGCTAATTATCTAAATTCACACTAATTTGCAATATTATAAATTTTTCCAGATTTTGGATACATGTATGTGATGCGTCAAGTTACATGTATCTCGAATACATGAGGTCAAAATTAAGTGTAATTTGTTCTAAATACACAATATCCAAGTGGATTCACATGTATCTGACTCTCTCGCTAGCCACTCTCCTCTCTCGCCTCTCTCATCTCTCACTCGCCACTCTCTCTGTATATGGTATCCCAGTACTAGATACTCAAGCGTGATTCACATGTATCAAGGGATCTCACTCGCCTCTCATTTATTTTAGTGTATCTGGTAGCAAAATATCCTCTCTCCTTCTCTTGCTCACCTCTCCTTATTTTAGTGTAACTGGTAGCAAAAATACATGTATCTAACTTGAAATATGGTGTAAAATTAAAAAATAATGAGAGAATATGTAATTATTTCAAACTATAAGAAGAATTAATAAATACGTTAAGAATGTTTTTGATAGTTTTTTTTTTTTTTGGGGGGAAAAACTAGTTGGATCAAAATCCTATGTGGCCCAGCCCAAAAATAGGGCGGTGCACGATCTTCATTTCCTCTAAGCATAACCGTCAATCCCCGTCGTTTTCTTCGTATAATCTCTTTACGACGACGTTTCAAAGAATTTCGGCCGTTTTTCTCTTCAATGGAGTGTTCGCTAACTTTGGTATTGCTTTGCAATTAAGTAATTTACTCTTTCTCTATCATTCTCGAAGCCTCCTATTTACAATTTTTTATTTTTTTGGTAAATTTTTTTTTAAAAAAATCGTTTTTTCAGAATCGTAAAATTGCCAAAGCTCATTTCAATCTCTTCTGCTGATTGATTTAGTTTTTTGAAGGTATTTTTGATGTATTTCAAATTTTATGATTGTGTTGATCAAAGATATCATTTTTGCAAATTTTATGTTTGATCATCCGCCCCTTTTGATGGTTTTTCATATGTGTTACTTAAATTTTGGTTTATGACTTCAATTTAATTTCTTTGCTTTATTAGCTGTGAGTTTATAATATGGAGGGGAGTAACAATACAACCCAGGAGTCGAGGGAGCCTTTTGTGGTAAGATGCTTTCACCCATGATTACTAATTTATTGGGAAAAAAACCTTCCTTTAATGTTTTTTTTGCCAGTTTTATGCTAAATAGAAGTACCAATGTTTAAATTCTCCAAGGAGTTTCATTTTGAATACAGCAGTATGTGTAGTGTAAAGCTAATTATGGGGATATTGTGTTTCGTGTTGTATGTTTGAAACTTAAGTGCGAAAAAGGCAGGTCTTTATGGTTTTAGTTGATCCAGGGGTTCTTGGATCAGTTAATGGTACTTCACGTATGCATTTGTCATGATGTTTTCTTATATGGAACATTTTTGTAATTAGCCCCTGGTTGGGATAGAAGTTTTCGATAGTCCTGGTGTAAGGTATTCATCGTATTAGTCTTCGTAATGAAGTCGAGAGACAAAATTTGCACAAAATATATTGTGTACCCTCTAAATGGTTCATAACATACTGACATCCTGTTGTTTCATTCACACACTCCATTTTTCACCATGTTCGGGGTTAGCCTCCAGTAAATGTATACAGATCCACTAGCTAACTGCTTAGGTTTGCGTGCTGTGACAATAATAGTTCTGATTTTAGGTAAGTGACTTTTCAAGCTTCAACTAATAACTTAAGCCATGCTAGGCAACCGTAACCGAAGGTCTCTGTTGATGTGAAATTAGGTCAAATAGGATTTGCAAAGGAATGGAGAAACTGTGGTGGAGGACTGAGTGGTTAAGAATACCAACAGTGCCCACATCTCCTCTTTATTGCCAAATCCACAATTCTACAACACCAAGCTCCATATGTACAGGCAGACTAGAGAAGCATAACTGCAGAAGTTTGGCCCATTATCATCCCTACCTACATTTGACATTTTTGCTTTTCCTCTCACTTACATGGCAAGGTCACTACCATTTATGCAGACTTGGACTATGGTCGGATATCAGCAATTTGTCCAAGAACTAAGGGCTAAAGTTATCAACTTCTATTAGATATTACTTGGCTTTTATCTTCTTTTTCAAGAGTACATGTTTTTTGATAATCTCTATGTACATCTCTGAAGCATTTGGTCCCTAACTTTCTGAAAGTTTTTCTTGTCTTTTATTATTTGAACTTCATGCGGTCCCCTTTATTTGGCCAGGCAAATGACAGCTCTTTACGAAACAATAGGGTTATCCCTCAGCTACTTACCTCTGTGCCGGCTCTCAACGATGCTGCTTCCTATCTTTCTGAGACAACATCTTTATTTACTCGCTGTTTCATGGATTATTCTGGTGAGCTTCATGAACCTTTTCATGTATTCCCTTTCTTTGCCCTTAGTAAATTTATCTCCTGAGTTCATTTAATGATTATTGGTTGAGATAGGTCGTTAGGTGGTTTTTGATCCATTAAGGTTTTGTATACTGCATTTGTTTTAGAATTTCAACCTTTTAAAGTCTTATTTTTATTGTCTTAGAATATTAAGAGAAAAAGTTCCCTTTCTGAATTTGTTGCCAATTGTATCCAAGTAATATCATCCAGGTTAGACTTCCCATGCTGATTTTTGTGGCGAAAGCTAATGGGACATGTGAAACTGTTGATTTTTTACTACTTAGAGTGACATGATTGAAAGTTAGTGTTTATCCTTTAAGTAAGTGAAAATGAGTGTCTTATTCTTTTGTTTGCATACTTGGATCATATCTGTTTTGAATTGCAACAGTGTATCTTGGTATCACTAGATTTTTAGGTTGAGGCACTAGATATTAGGAATTGAGATTTTAAGCTTTTCTTTCCGTTTTTCCTTTTCCCCTTCGACATAAGATGCTGCATGGTCTGCAAATAAAAAAAAAAGAAGCAAATAAGATGCTGCATGGTCATAAATATAGTTGACATGATATTAACTCCTGAACTCTGGTGTGACTACATTGGGTATGTTGTTGCAACTCCGGTGTGAGCAAATTCCTTTCAGATTCTTCTAGAATTTGATGAACTGACCAATTTAGTGCTTGCATGATGTTTTTTCCTGCTTCCAACTGTAGCAGAACCTGCCTCCAGAGGCGTAGGAGGCCAGGAGATGGTTACATTTGGTTCTGCCGAAAGTAGAGGATCCCCGGCCTTAAATACTGCTTCGTCAAGTGGAAGTGATTTAGCTGTTTGTAAAGCATCTCAATCATCTGTTGATGCTCCACTTCTCCATGAAGGATTAAGCAGGACCTTATCTAGAAAATCATCCCAAAGTGGTAATGCAGCCACAAACTCGGAGGACCTATCTGAGGGTTCCAGTGCACAGGTTTTATCAAGGAATACCAGCCCAAATGGCATTTCCATTTTCCAAGGGTACGATTATCTGAATAGATTCAAGTTGGCATGTTAAATTGCCCGTCATATGCTTGTTATACATATGTATGGATAGTCATTGTCACATCGATAACTGAAACTACATAGATGCTGCTGTTTTTGTTTTTTTAAAATAAAAGTCAAGTTAGAGAATCTTGGAAGCTGTTATATTCCTTTCTTGCAGTCTACGGACTTCTCTATTTTTTATTCTACTGATTTTAAGGAACAGTTGGTATTGGTAGTTCTACCCGTTCGTATAATTCGTGCGCTTATTGAAGTGCTTCTCCTCATGATTTTTGCATTTTGTTTTTAGTCTTATAGAGAGGGTGAGAAGGACAGTTCGTGGGTCAGCTGATGATATTGGATGGCTACAACGTGCTTCACATATGCCTCCAGTTGATGATCAAACTGATAGATTTGTGGAAATCATTGATGATATTAGGTAAAAACACCACTTGATGTGTAAATTGACTGCAACTGCCAACTCGGACACAATTTGACTTGTTCTGATCTCTTTTTGTCAGGCATGGTCTACATGGATTACCAAATTCAATGGTTTACTTGTTAGTTCCAGGTAAAAACACCCTTTTCCCATCAATAGTGATTGTAAACAAACCAAAATGGTTAAAATTTGAAATTAGATCTGCCTCAAAGAATTTATGGAAAGCTTATCAGTTGTACTGTGCCAACACTCGCTTGTGTCAGTACAGCTCTGTGGATTATTTTCCCCAGATTTGCCTGCACTTGTCTTTAACCATATTTAGGGTCATGCTTTACTCAGGACCTTTTAATTATTACCTCCTTCGGTCCAATTTATATGACACCGTTTGACTTGACACAAGGTTTAAGAAAGTTGGGAAAAATTTGAAATAAATCATTTTATTAAGGGTAGAAGGGGAATCTTAAAGTTAAATTATTTCTAATTATAGAAAGGTGACATTCTTTTTGGGACGGACGAAAAAGGAAAACGTGCCACAATATTGGGACGGAGGGAGTAGTTATTACTTATTAGGGGGATGCTGGAAAATTGATCTTACCGTTCAAGGTGTCTTTTAAGATATGAGCAAGCTAATCATCTTTAGTAGCAGATGTCCTGATATTTACTGGTCTTCTCTTCTCTATGCAGGTCTCTTTAGCAATCATGGACCGCTTTATTTTGTCAATACAAAAACAAGCTTTTCAAAAATGGGGCTCACTTGTCATATAGCCAAAATTCATAGCGAGGTATAGGTATTTTTCTTGTTAGTAAACCATGTGTGCAGCTTACTGCTTTCTGTGAGACTACCTAACATAAAATAAGCAGGCCTGTGTGGAGAAGAATGCGAGAGAAATTAAAGATTACATTGAAGAAATTTATTGGGGTTCCAGGAAACGTGTCTTGCTTCTTGGACACAGTAAAGGAGGAGTAGATGCAGCAGCTGCTCTGTCCATGTATTGGACTGATCTGAAAGATAAGGTTGGAGGGCTGGTTTTAGCACAGAGTCCATATGGTGGAAGTCCAATTGCTTCAGACATCTTACGAGAAGGACAACTTGGTGATTATGTAAACATTCGCAAGCTTATGGAGACCCTCATCTGTAAAGTAATCAAGGTATATCCTCTAGTTGTCGCATTCTCTGTTATTGATGTGAATCTATTCTTCTAGTGTCGGATTGTCTTGTTTTCTGTCCCAATATTGTATGATCAGATGAAGTTTCTGTCATGCTTAAAATCATCAGTAGTTGTAGAGTAATTCTCTCTTTCACGCTGTGGGTCAACGTGTACAAAGAAAAGTAATATGCAAGATCCCTGTGATGTGTGTTTGTTTTCTGTCAAAGATCTTTTGAATTTTGTTTTTTGGGGAAACAGAAGAAGTTAAAGGTAAAGATTGTGTTGGAAACCTAAGAAAGTAATTGGAATGGCAGCCAAGACAACGATGGAAGTATGGCTTGATGTTCAAGGAAAGCTCAAACTTGAGGTACTTGTGGGTGTGCAATAATTTAGTGTAGATCTCTACTGAAGTTAGGTCGTCAAAATATGAAATCTGAAAAGGCACCAAGGCACTTACAGAATTCGAGAACTCGTCCAAGATAATTTAGTGGTCTGCCTTTATTCTTCCTGTTATTAGGAGGTAATTAATTATTGTGGTCTTTGGAGGAGGAGATCCTGTAGGCCAGATATAAGTAAACTGACATCCATTTTGAAGGCTTTTTTTTGAGTGTGTAATGTGCATCAGAAAGTACTGTATGGTTCCTTTCTTATGTGTGTACACTTGCCCCTCTGCTGTATAGTAATAGCTGGGAGCTAAATTTTGTGTTAATACTATTCATGGATGTTGGGCTTTTTGTAGAAAATGTGTACAACAAGTGATGGGAAAAAGAGAAAAAGGGGTGGTGTTGGAGATGATTTTAAAACTTGACATGACAGCAGAAGTAAATCGGTATTGTCTGTTGTGTACGAGAGAGAGAGAGATATATATATATAGAGAGAGAGAGATAGAGAGAGAGATTATGAGGGGTTGGAAGGAATTTCAGTATAAGCTTTCTTCATCCTCTTACTCCATTCTGGAAAGGGCTGTGTAAGCCTATATTGTCAGAGAGATTATGCAGAACGCTGTAGGGTATTTTGGTAAGAAAGTATCAGTGAGCTATTCAGGTATTGTTCTTCAAACCTTTGGGATAGAAGAAATAAGGTATTTTTTAATTAATTTACTGTTTAAAAATGAACCAACCAGATTTTAGAACTAAAACAGTGTCATCAAGGTTTGACATTATTCTGGAATATCTCACTTGTTATTACGATGGATTAGTAGCTTCATGCATATGATTGGCTTCTAACAGAAGGCTGTTACTATGTATATGGCCTAGTTATAGATCTTTACTGCTTGAATATGGGTATATAACAACCATGAATAGTGATTTCTTGACAGTATATTAAGCTCCCAGCATTGACTCAAAAATTATCAGAAGCTAGTTGTAAATTTTTTGGCGGCTAAGCTTGGAACAACTTGTTTTAAGGAATTATAAACAGAAAAAAACACTTGTTTTCTGTTTTTGGAATGATCACTTGTAACCTTCTCCTATAAGACATGGATAGCAGATTGTGTGGTCCAACAAGCTACATTGACTGACTGATGACGTGGCTGAAAAAAATTGAGAAACATCTGCTCATCCTTGTTTCAGATAAATTAGATGAGTCAAGAGATCCCTTATGAAAGTTTCAAATAACGTTGTTCATGATAAAGGTCATGGCTTAAGCTGATAAGACCTGTAAGTGATGTGAACCTGCAACTTACAGTTTTCTTCAAAGTTATATTATATGACATTTAACAAAAGATGCTGGACAAGAGAAGTAGAGTAAATAGTTGGAGTAACATTAAGTTTTTCTTTGTTACTTATTATGGTTATATATTTACTTGCATCCATGTAAGCAGTGTATGTAATGTGTATCCGTTGTATATGACATAATATTGTATATGTAAGTTGTTGCCGTTCTGGACTTTCTCCTCCTCCTTTTCAATGCAGAAACACTGTTTGAAAAGTGTGAGATAATATGTCACCTGTTCATCATCGATTGTGTTAGCTGAAAAGGATTTACAATGGTTCTGTGCTACACTTCTCATTAGTTTTATTGTTCTGGGTTGGATGCTTTGATTCGTTTACATGATGGTAGAGTCAAACTTGAACTTGTTTTTAGGATCATTTTTTCTCTATTTGTTAGATTTCTCTGGGTTTTTCTTTCTCAATTCAGCCCATCGAGTCACTAACTTACTCTAACCTCATTCCATATCCTGTTGAGATTACTTCCTGTATCTGCTACATGTTCAGTTGTTTCTCAGAACTTACAAGCCTCTTCGTTAGCCTCGCGACTCCTTCCTAGAAATGAGACAAGAGGTTTTCAAATCCATGCGTAAACCCTAGGATCAAGTTACACGTGTGGGAGGGTGTCATAGCAACTATCCCTAACGGGTTTATGATAGTCCTAAGCTACTCTACACATTGCCTTTTATGGGTTGAATGTCCAGATACTTCCGCATTAAGATTTACATTCTGGATGTTCCTGAAACACACCTATCTCTTGACTTGGATGTTCTTAGCAGGATGGTTGATTTTCTGGTGCTCATAGTAAGCAAAACGAAAAAAAAAATCCAAACATCCCAAGCTCCACATGTCAGATATATGAGGAATTGTTTTCTTGCTGAGTGTTTGCATTTTGTGTTAGGTATTCTAATATCTGCTGCTGTTTTGAAGGGGGACTTGCTAGCTTTGGAAGATTTGACTTATGAGAGGAGGAAGGAATTCTTGAGCAAATACCATTTGCCAAAGGAGCTTCCTGTTGTTTCCTTCCGAACGGAAGCCAGCATTTCTCCAGCAGTTTTAGCCACATTATCTCGTGTGGCACATGCAGAACTGCCCACATTTTCCACTGCCCAACCTGCAACTACATTCCCAGTGGTGATGCCTCTTGGTGCTGTGATGGCTGCATGTGCCCAGCTTCTTCAGATCAGGTATGGTGAGAAGAGCGATGGGCTTGTTACTTGTTGTGATGCAGAAGTCCCTGGCTCGGTGGTGGTTAGGCCAAAACGGAAACTGGATCATGCTTGGATGGTATACTCTGAATTAAATGATAACCCGACGGAGGCTGATGCATCTCAAGTTTGTGAAGCTCTTCTAACATTACTAGTAGAGGTAGGACAGAGAAGAAGACATGAACTATCAAACAAAGATGAATGAAGTGTATACAAGAACATCCTCCGGTTTCTGGATATTGATGCTTAACCCGTTTCCACGAGGTGTTTCATCCATCATGTCATAATATGTTTCGATCGTTTTTGTTAGAAATTCAGGTGAATAGGATATATAAAATTATCACATGCATATTGACCCCTGCCCCTCTTCCCTATTCTATAATTGGAAAAAAAAGGGAAGGAATGTGGCTGGAAAAAAAGGGTGAAGAATGAAGCAAATTCCTGTAACTTATGATGTGGTAAAAAAGTGTCTCAAAGAGTCTTATTCTGATGTGCAAATTTGCTTCATCTCTGAGTTCTCTTGTTTATTTCTCAGCTTGTCCATTTGTTCTTAGAAGTTGTAAATTCACTAAGGTTTATGGTCTAATGGTACTTATATTTCCACATCAGAGATTTTAAGTTCAAACCTTATAAATGAAATTTTTTTAATAGGAAGTGTTTTCTCTTTAATAGATCATATTGCAGAAATTCGAATTTATATTGCCAATACATGTGTATGAGAAACTGACCACCCTGAAGAATGGGATGTAAATTTGAGTTATATGACAAAAATATAATTCTGATCGATTAATAATTACAATAATACTCTCAAAAGCAGAAAATTATGCTTACTGTGTCGTAAAATGGTTGGTCTTGAATTTTTTGTCCCCGACTAATATTTTTTATTTAGGAAAGGAAAAATTATCTAAATATACATCTTATTTTACCATAATCTCTAGAATTTTCAATCATTTAAATATTTTCAAAAATCTCATCTCGGTTACATCACTCCTCTCTCTGATACATTCCATACCCCACTTCCCTCTCGAATACATTCCTCCTCTCTCGGATACTTTCCTCCCCTATATATTTGGATGTCATATCTCCTCTCTGATACATCCCTCCCCTCTCGGATATTTTCCTTGCCTATGTATCCGGATGTCATATCCCCTCTCTGATAGAATGATACATACTCCCCTATGATACATACTTCTTTATGTATCCGGATGTCTGCTAATGTATCCGAAAGTAAATGATGTTTCCGAAATTCATAAATTTTAAGGATTGAAATTTTGGGGAAAAAAGTAGGAAAATAATATAATTAGTTCTTAATACGACGTGATTTGTGTAAATTATACTTTAGAAAATGACCTGTTGAAAAAATTGGCTAGAAAGAATGTTTGTTGTCCATTAGATAGAAGTTTTAACTTTTGTCCATGAAATATATCCTAAACATCTGGTTTATAGGCCAAAGTTAGAATTTATATCTAACCGAACAACATATTATATCCAATTCAATTGTGGTTAATTAAACATGTTGATCACTGTCTTAAAATATTCAGAATAATTTTACATTCGATAGACAACAAAAACTTTACCTATCGAATTTTCCTAAACAGACATTTTTAAAAAAAAAATTGTTAAGCAAAACCAAAAAAATCATGACCACCCCTCGTGGTAGGCTGTGTATTGGTCGGTTCGGTTTTGAAGTTTATCGATTTGGCTTATTGGTTATCGGTATGTAGAGATGTTAAACCGTTATAGAACCATTAAGATATTGGCTTATTGATTTATCGATTTTTTATCGTTATCGGTTCAATTATCGGTTTAACCATTAAGATTTGACACAAAAAAAATATTGAAAATCACTTAGAAACAAGGTGACAAACCAAATAAATCATGCGCATGAGTTCACAAGTTACATCTTGCTCAAAAGCAAATTAAACACTTCTGCATTGTAGAATAACCAAGTGTTTGAGACAACAAAAAATAAAAGTAGGAAACCAAACTCTAAGTCAAGGACTTTACATACAAAATGATATAAATATAATTATTTAATTTATCATCGGGTTATCGGTTAACCCGTTAAGAAAAAATTTCAAACCGTTAAGAACCGATAACAAAAAAAAAACAAAATGTTATCAAAACTGTTAAACCAATAACCCAATATTGATAAATCAATAACTTTTTTTCGATTCAGGTTATCAATTTTGATTCGATTTTGAACAGCCCTACCTCGTGGAGTTAATTTGTAACCTAAAAAAGAGTGATAATAAATGGTTGTTTTCATGGTAGAGAACAAAAGATAATAATGAATTTTAACTTAGAGAGCAACAATTTGGTTGCCGTTTTGTAGTTTGTGTGTTTGACATGTTTCATGCATTTTTGTGTGTATACAGTATAGTGATGAGTGTTTGTTGAAAAATCATAATCAAATCAAATTAAAAAAGGATCGTCCTTTTTTATTTTATCTGTTTGCTAACTTTTGTTCAAGAAATCCACTGACTTACGTCAATTTCTTGTCTCCTTTTTAACTTTTTTAGTGCACTGCATTATTCATATGATGTTCTATCACGTGTTGCATTTCATCACCCCTACTTCCCTTCCATTCAAAACTTATATGTATCGAGTGTTTACGTCAAATATATATAATAAGAGCGGACTTAGGTCATATGATGGGGGTTCTCGAGAATTCATTATTCATTTTCACATTTATTAATCTTTTCCATCCTTAGCTAATATTCGCATTAGTTATTATTTATTGATTAAAAATGCACTATAATGAGATTAATGAATGAATCATGTTAGGAGTCGTTTGATGTGAGGTATAACAATTTCAAGATAAAATACAAAATTATTTTATTATATGTTTGATTGAAGGTATTAGGTAGGGGTGTACAAAACCGAACCGAGAACCGAACCAAACCGCAAACCGAGTCAACCCGAAAAAAAAACCCGACTAGTGGTTTGGTTTGACTTGGTTTGGTTTTGAAAAAAAAAACCCGACTATATTTGGGTTGGTTT
>JAJOOD010018516.1:0-15486 GCA_029582525.1 Solanum tacnaense
TTGGGCCTTTTTGGAGAGGGCTCAAACCTATGGTTATCATCTTCTGCTTTTTTTGTTATATGTTTTTTTTACACAATTATTTTACATCTCTTTCTTTTAATAAATATTCCCCGGAGTTAAATAAGAAGGGAAAATTTTCTTCTTTGTCCTCACTTTTGATGCCACACTCGTCTCAGATGCTTCAAAAATAGTACACTACTTCTGGAGAATCTGACATGCACCAATTGACATTTTTGAAGAGTCCGAGCAACATAGGTTGAATTTTAATTAAAAGGTTGAGATGCAACGTCTGTGTGTTGGAACTTTTTGCTTCTTTTGCTTGAGATCTTCTTTGTGTACTTTGCCAATATCTTTGGCAATTCTAATAGCATCAGCAGAAGCACCAGCCAGCCCTCTCTTTGTAAATCCAACTGCATATAAGCCAGATTTTCCCTTCCAGTTATTTGGAAATTGTGCTTTTGGGTATCCATTTTTGGAGAAAAATTCACTTTCCTGTATCACATAACGAAAAATATCATTAGTCAACTTTTCAAGAACCTCGAGTTATATTTTTCCTTTTTTAAAAAATATCAATAGAAACTTCCAGAACTTTGGAATAGAACATTTTCTCACCTGTAGCCAAGATGGAACATTGCTGCAGTAGCCAGTAGCAAGAACTACTGAATCAACTTCAAGTTTTTCACCAGTGACGAGTTCAACGGTGCCACATGAAAACTTCTTGATTCCAGGAACAACTTTAACTTTCCCAGCTCTAATTTTCTCCAAAGCACCAATGTCAAGAACAGGGGTTTTCCCTTGACTGTTCTTGAGTTGTAATGGTCCAGTTGTTGGCCTTTTTAGTCCATATTTCTCAATGTCACCAAGAATAAACCATGTCAAAATGAGTAAAATCTTGTCAACTAGCCAAAGTGGTAGCCATGTCATCAGCAACATAGCTAGCTCAAATGTTGATTTTCCAAATATCTCTCTTGGCAAAATATGAACCTGAATATCACAAAAAAAAAAAACATTATTAGAAATCTTTAACTCTGATAAACTGTGTGACCATATCATCTAAAAGCTGAGTACATAGTATTAATAACTTACCGCGCTACGACAGACCATTGATGGTTGAGCATCATGGTTACAAAGATCAAGTGATACTTCCATCCCGGAATTTCCACAACCAACAACCACAACTTTCTTTCCCCTGAATTTCTCACCAGACTTGTAATCACAAGCATGAATCACTTCACCACCAAATTCCTTCAATCCATCAATTTCAGGCACAACTCTCTCCGCATTCTCCCCAGTAGCAACAACAAGCCATTGACAAATATACTCAACTTCCACCCCATCAGCTGAAACAGTTTTCACCCTCCATAATCGACAAACCTCATCGTACTTAGCAGATTGCACACATTCATTAAATTGTGGACTTAGATCAAATTTTCTAGCATAGGACTCAAGGTATTCGATGAATTGTCTCTTAGAAGGATATTCAGGGTAATGTTCTGGAAATGGGAATTTGGGCAATTGACAAAATTGCTTAGGAAGGTGAAGCTTTAATCGATCGTAAGTTCTTTTTTGCCATAAAGAAGCAATACAATCAGATCGTTCCAATATAACACAAGGGACACCTTGTTCTTTCAAACAAGCTCCAACAGCTAGTCCTGATGGACCAGCACCAACAATAACAGGGCCATTTACCCAAACACATCGTCTCGCAAACATATCCTTATCTGAAAAATTAAACATTTTTGTTGTTGACAAGTATTTTTCAAACTTTTTTTTCTTCTTGAATTGTAGTAATAGTAGTATTTTTTTGTTTGTTGTAATGAGAGAATAGTTTGAAGAGAAATGAGAGGTGAAGAGGTGTTTATATAGAAGTGACAACATGTAAGTTGCATGTGATTGGTGGTGGGAAGTTAATGCTTTTGGAGGGGTCAATTCTCAAATCATAAGATAAAGTCATTAAATTATTGGATTATTATTAAAATAATACACTTCGATTTTAGTATTTCAAGGGGTGTTGGGGGTAACCAATAGTATGTAATTAGAAGTGTATAAACTAAGTAATGATTGTTGGACCGACCATGGCATGTTTAATTTCCTACTTTCTACGTTTACGTTTTAACATTTAGATAAAATTTCAAGAATTTAAGATGTTGTTGTATTTAATATAGTTCAATAATTAATATTCCTTATTATGATTAATATGACAGTTACTTCTTCCAAAATTTGATAGTATTAATTCGATGGAGACAACTTTGAGAATAATTAGTTATGGGAAAAGCTTCTTGTCAATGGAAATGAATTGTGTATATATTAGTTAGTTAAGAATTACTTCCTCTGTCCACTTTTAGTTGTCATGTTGTATTTTTTGAAAGTTAATTTAACTAATTTTTAAAGTTAAATTAGATTACATTAATTTGATATTTTAAACAAAAAATTTAGATATTCAAAACTTATACGAAAAGTACTATAATTTGTAATTTTTCGCATATCAATGAAAAAATATATCGTAAAATGTTTGCCAAAATACTTATCGTTTGACTCTAAAAAAGAAAACCATAACAATTAAAAGTAGACGAAGAAAGTGGCATTGATTTTCTTCTTTTATTCACATATCTCCTTTCTTTTTCTCATTTAAGATTAAGAGGATTGACATTTGGCTAAGAAGTGAAACTTTAGTTTTATTTAGAAACTCTTCCGTTCGGCGTCGAATGATCAAAATTAAAAGCTTCAGATATTTTTTCAAAATTAAAAGCTTTAGATATTTATTAAGCATGTTCCGCTTCAAAAAAAAAAAAAATTATTATTTCCTCTGGCCTAATTTATATGACTCATTTTTTTAGTCGATTAAAAAAGAATGACATATTTCTATATTAAGTAACAATTTAACCTTAAAATACTCATTTTACCTGAAATAGTTTATAGTCACACAAATATCTACAACTTATTTTAGACAACAAGTTTCAAAAATCTTTCTTTCTTAAACTCCATATTAAATTAAACTAACTTAAATAAAATGATACAAAAAAAAACAATAATTAATTCACTTTTTATACGAATTCATATACCAATTCTTCCACTATTTTTTTAATAAAAAGTGTTACTACCACCATTATTATTTAAGAGAATTATAGAGAATAATAATGAGGTGTTGATTCTGGGGGTCCCCCATGGAAGCCCCACTAAAGATAACAGAAAAATCATCCTAATCTTTTTGTTTTAATTCGTTTATTTTACTTCATCTCTTTTTTATTTTATGATAGTTTTTTAATTTTAATTTTCTACGTGATACATTATTAAAACTTAATAATTACAAAGTGTTGTCAAGTCAAAAGCAGACAAACAAATTAAAATGAATGAGATATAACGAGGGTGAACGAAGCTTAGCTGGCAGAGAGAAGAGGGTGACTAGGATGACCACATGGATATGATATGGCTAGTGAGGATAACACATCACCTCAGTAGGGACCAAAAAAAAGAGTCCCCTACCACCCACCCCACACAAGTACTATATCATAAAGATTTAGAAAAAGAAATATAGATAAGGGGCCTGGGCTAATGACTTGACTTGTACTACTTGTAAGGCTGTTTCCTCCCACAAATTGCCCCATTCTCTGCCAGCCTAATACTTCCCTTAAACAAACACCAAAAACTAAACCTATCCTACTTTATACATATCATGTTTTATTTTATTTTCCCTATGAAATACAACATAGTTGGTGAGGAAAACATCGTTCTTTCAGAGAGCAGTCGACTAGAAGTAAATATTGCATATTAATAAGTACCATGAGAAGGAGTGAATAAAATTAAATTTTAAGTTTTAATTGTATAGTTGTAATTAAAATGTATCACATACCATATAGTTTCAAGAATATTTGATTTCATGATATAGTATATCAATAAAAAATTATTCGTCCAATGTTGTAGACAAAAAGGAAATGAACAAATGGAGCAAAAGAAGGTACGTGAGTTGACACCATTATATTACATAATAGCATGCATTATCACTAATAATGAGAAATATATTCTGGCAGAAAATTATATAAAGCACATATGTACTACAAATTTTAGATATGAAGTACGGTTTAAAATCACTAGTGAAACGAGAGGGAGTTGCTCAGATGGTAAGCACTTCTCAGTTTCAATCAATTCAAAGGTTGTGAGTTTGAGTCACTAAGAAAGCAAAAAGGGTGAAAGCTCCTAGAGTGGGGTATTTTTTTTTATAAAAAATCACTAGCTACAACTTTAAACACAATTTTTAAAAGTTCCACGAGACAATAGATCGATATTACTTGTGACAACTGACAAGTAAAAGTGAATGGATGGAGTGGTAGAATAATAATCAAATAAGTAAAACAACATAAAAAGGTGTGTTCGATGTCAATACAACGGAGAGAGCCTCAATCCTATTTCTGTTTTTAAGTTCAAAACACTTTGTAATAATGCCAATCACATGGTGATTAATTTTAAAAATATTTACAGTCTAATTATTAACCTATATTCACTGCATGCAATTTAACTGGCAGGAAGGAATGTACTGTTAAATTTATATAATAATTAAGCTCGATCGTTGGCATGCTTAATTACTTTTCATGTGTAAGGCTAATATTGATCCACAACACCATTAAGCAGCCTTAATCTTGGTTTTAGTGTTAACACGCGTCATCATTCCATGCTAATAACTGAAAAGAAAGTACGTAGGGTTTAGAGTTGGTAATTATGATATTGCTCATCACCACAAGTAATTAAGTAATTAATTAAGTAACAGTAATAAAAATATTTTGAAGTACGTACATTACTAATTTTGCTAACAAGATTCACTTTTATGCTTTATAGGGGTTTTAAGTATCAATTTTTAATTTTGCTAACAAGCTGAAATTAGCCTACCACAATAGGTAACACTTAGCTTAGTCACAAACTTGATGTATGATAATTTGAAAATATAATAAATTTCTTATATATGATCACATGAGTTATTCTTATTGCAACGTAATGAGACAGAGTTTAAAGTTTATGATTTAGGATTTCAATCATTTTAAGATATTAGGTTCTAAACTAGTAGTACTTAATAATTTATACACATTTAAAAATATTTTTTAAGATAAATACATGATTTCCTCAAACTATTGAATTTGGCTGACTCGTAGCCTGTAAAAATCCTAATTTAAAGTGTTTTCTTTTGATAAATCATATTTGACGTAAATTCAAATTAATTTGAACTTATAAGTGAATATGATAGATGATTAAAAAGAAATCCTTAAAACAATATTATTGAAGGCATAGAGTAGAGAAATGGAGAAATGATATATAGTTGTAGGCCACCATGCATAAATTAATTAATAAAAGAGGGAAGCATGTGCACTAGGCCTTGGTACTAGTATATATATGAATTAATCACTGCTTTTTATGAAAGGATTGGGAGCTGGGGTTTGGCATTTGTATTTTGTATTTTATACTAAGGTTTAAAATAAGCACTATTTTTCTTTAATATTATAATAAGTTGAAAAGGGAAAGAAAATGGCTTTGGAATGAGCAGTAACATTTCATCATACTTGGGCCGGCGACTGAACCCCAAAAAAAGCCACAACTCATAAACATACACAAAAAAAAAAAAAAAACAAAGGACTATATTATAGAAAGAAGATAGTAGTACTAAATATTTAGTCATGATAAAAATATATAGTAGGAAATACCATGCACCATATAATGGGGATATGTGTTGTTTCGTTTATCCCCATTTTCCCTCTTGTACCCAATATTACTACTTTTAGCAATATTGTTAGTATTTTCATTTTTCAAACGGAACAAAATTAAAAACAAGTTTTTGGTTATATATATATATATATATATATATTGTGTGTCAATTACATATTGATGTTTCATATGAAAATTTACATGCATATACCATCTTAGCCATGAAATAATACACACGATTTGATTTAATTACGTTGTTGTGATCTCATTCCTAATAATTTAATTAATACAAAAATTTAAGGATATGCAATAAATAACCTATTATATATATATAAACATATTACACATAAACTTTAAAATTCATTCTTTTGAACGTAGCTAGAACTTGTTTAATCCCATAACTTTCTTTTTGTAGGTCTGCGTTACGAGGCAACCGCGTGTTAGGAAGAATATCTTTAATTATTCCTATTTTATATCCAATAAATAAAAATAACAATTTTAATTTAACTAAAAAAATTAACACCGCAAAACAAAACAATTTGTAGATTAATTATTCAAACACACACAAAAGTGTATACTTTTGATGAAACCTATGATGAGTTCGTTCACGCGTTAAAGTAAAGTTAGAGGGAAGATTTTATTTATTTTTTTGAAAAAATTATAATAACAATTAGCATATACTCCTTATGTCCCTAATTACTTGTCCACTTTTCCTTTTATAGTTGTTCCTAATTACTAGTCCATTTTGACAAATCAAGAAAGGACAATTTTTTTTACCTATTATACCCTCAATTAATTACTTTGAAAAAAGGTAGAACATTTTGAAAATCTTAAATTTTTAATTCACCCACTTCATAATTAATAGGGATAAAATGGTAAACTCACTATGTCAATACTTGTTTTCTTAATAGGTGTGTCAATTCAAAAGTGGACAAGTAATTAGGGAGTACTTACTCCTATCATCTCAAATTATTTGTCGTGTTTCTTTTTTACACAGCTCCTTGAGAAACTATTACTTAAGATAAAGTTTTGACTATTTACCCTTATTTATGTCCTAAAATATCATATCTCTTCAATGAATATTTATTCGATCTATAAAACATCAAATAATTGAGGTAGTCTTTCCAAACAACTACTATCAAGGGTAAAATGTTGAAATAAATAATAATATAATCTGTCTTAAACTTTTAAAGTAACAAATATTTAGATATAATAAAGAAATTGTGACAAATAATTTGAGACGGAAAGTAATTCCTTGTGCGGTTCTCTTTAATTTAAGAATAGAACATTAGTACACTTCTTGGAAGTTGAGGTGCCAACTCTGATATTCTTGGTTGGGCAGAAAGTAGAGTAATAATTAAAAAAACAAGTTCCAAATATCTTAGCTAAGATCCACTGAGCTTTTAGCAGTGCCACTGATTTTCTAGTTCTAGTTAAAAGTACTACCTAGTGCCCACCATTTTTTATAAAGAAGTGATTTGGATTTTTGTACAACATACATTCCTTCCCTAGCTAATTTTGCACAAAAATATATCCCATTAATTGTTGTTTTAAAGGTTCCACCTAACTAAAAGTATCCTTAAAATAACAAAAAACGTTCAACGTAAAAGCTATCTACTCTCCTAAAATATTAGAGTAGTAATCACTCCTCCTTTATCAATTTATGTGTCTTGGTACAATTGTGTTTAAAAAATAAAATAAAAACATACTTTTTTGAACTTGTGATCTTATATATGATCAAGAAACCATTTACTAACCCTACTCCCTCAATCAATCTTATTACTTCATCTGATTAAAAAAGAATGACATCATTTTCTTTTTAGTCTGTTTAAAAAAAATGACCTCTTTTCTTTTTTTGCAACAATTTAACTTCAATTTTTCATATGACATGTTTAAGGCCACAAAATTAAAGGGTATTTTGGTATATTTGACATAACTTTAATTTAGAACCACAAGATTGAAAAGTTTTCTTTGTTTCCTTAAACTCCGTTTCAAGTCAAATTAAGACATTCTTTTTTAAACGGATGGAGTATTAAGGATCAACAATCATGAACAATCCAACTTATTTCAAATCCTTCCTAATTCGCTATACTCTTTTCAAGAGCTACATATCTTGCCAAATGTCGCACATTCCACTAATGGACAATCATCATTTCACCAATATATTCGAAAACTTGGTCCCACCAATTTCACGATTCCTCATTAACTACGCATTATTACTGCAACGTAAGTTATTACTCAACCAAGAGTAAAAATCATAGATTTAAATAAGGTTTGATGTTTTAATGTGTATATATATATATAGAGAGAGAGGGGGGGGGGGGGTTACCTCAACTAGGCAACATCACCCACACCAAACCAATAATTACTTTTATGCTCCGGCTACCATATCCATCCTTTTCTTTTATCGCACATGGATGCTAATCTTTATAATTTATGCAATAGCTTACAGCCCGACTAACGATTTAAAACAAGACCAAACTCATCAATGTATAGATAAGAACTCAACATCACATTATTTAAAACCAACTATGAAAATTTCTAAGAAAACCTCTCATAATGACAAATACCGCGATTATGCAATAATAGCTCTTTTTCTATGGTTTCTAATCAATACCGACTGTTCTGAAATCGGAGTTTCCCCACATTCATATTCAATTATGCCCCCTTATCATTTTAACCAACGGTAAGTCCATGCCATTTTTAAAGTAGCCCCAAGATCGTTCTCAGACATTATAATACAGACCATGCCTCATGGCCATAAAATATCAGGATTGAAATGCACAAAGTATGTTCAATAATCACATAACAACTCCAATCGGCTAGAGAAGTATATTCCACAAATAGTTATTCAAGCAACACAATGCACATATAATAACAATCATTAGGCATTCTTCACCAATTAATCAAGTTCAAGACATAATATTTGCATCATGGATGACCACAAGTTGACCATCCATACATTCACATGACCTTTAAGGCCAGATACCAATTGCAACCTTTCCACTTTCAATTTTTCCTTGCTTGTGTCCCTTCAGCCGCAACAACGGTATCCATATTACTTCGTTAAGATACCAATTGAAATCCAGAGACATCAATTGTACTAAATCCATTCCACAAGCGACAGACAACATGAAAGGAGTGAAGGAGTGAAGGAGTTAGACAGAATCCTATAATGCTTCATAGCCCCTAAAAGATTAAATGTGGACGTCAACATGTTGATGTCATCGTCAAGACTCTATTCGACATACGCTCTTGTTTTTGAAGACCTATAATCTGGGCTCTAATATCAAGTTGTCACGATCTAACCCACATGGTTGTGTGGGTACCTACTCTAACACCTAGATATGAGAACCCTTATTACCCAATTTTAAACATGGAAATCCAGAAGTAAAACAAAACATGATATATTTGTCACGACCCGAGTCTACACCCTGGACGTGGCCGGCACTCGAGAACCATTGTTGGTCCCCAAGCGAACCCTCATCCTGGCTGACTACAAGCGGAAGACTAATTCAAGCATACAAAAGCTTAAAAACTGAATAAAATTCATGAAACTCAAATACAAAGCTTTTACTCAAATGATTTACTCTAAATATAAATAGAATATTCAACTAGTCACCAATAGACAACTCAAGTCTTTAAAACATTTAACAAAATAAATTAACAGACTTCTGAAACTCTATTATCTATCTATGAAGCCTCTAACTGACAAAGATGAAAGTCGGGATAAAACCCACGACATCCTAACAACGTATATAACTGAAAGTACAAGTGGAACCCTCCGGAAGCAAGGAGGCTCACCATAGCTAACTCGAACTGGATGTGATATCAACGAAGCGCCTATTGATGATCCTGAATACCTGTATCTGCATCATGAAACGATGCAGGCCAAATGGCTCAGTACATGAACTGTACGAGCATATATGAGGAATTCTACAGCATAAACATAAGCTTGAACTTGATAAAAAGGAAACATACTTACCTCTTCTCAACTCACTCAACTAACCTCAACTTAAAAAAGATCTACTCAATTGAAGGATAAGATATTCAACTTAGTGAAATAAGACTCAACTCAACAATAAGATATTCAACTCAGTTAAATAAGGCTCAACTCAATTATAAGATACTCGACTCTGGGTACTCAACTCAGGGTAGTCAACTCTAGATACTCAACTCTGGCACTACAACAAATTCGATTATCAGGGACAAATAATTGTCATTTATAAATCATATTTCGTCACTGAAAATCTTGTGACACGAAAAATAATTCGTCAATCAGTCATCACTAAATGTGTGTCGCTAAAAGTATATAAAGATGATTTAGTGCTTCGTCGCTAAATGTATTATATTAACTACAAAAAGAAAAATTGTCCCCAAATTCTTAAGCATTTGTGACAAATTTATTTGTCGTAAAAAGTATATTTTTTTTGTAGTTAATAGTATGATTTGTCACTAAAAAAGTTATTACTACCGACAAAATTATATTGTCGCTAATTATTTGCTTCAATCAGTGACGACACCAATTGTCTTTAAAGTTATATGTATTTCATAGTTGAACAAAATCTTATTTCGTCACTAATGACTATATTCTATACACAAAAACATATTTTGTTCTTAAATGTATTAATTAGGGATAAATTAATTATTATAATAAAGGTAAGGTTAATTTTCCTATTATTATCTATCTCCCATCTCAAATTTTTTTAACCCCTCCCATATTATGCTTTCTTGGGGACTCGAACTCACAATCTTAAGGTTGGAAGTGAGGAGTGCTTACCATCCGATCAACTCTCTCTTGTCTCTCATTTTTATTTTATTTTTAACTTTATTCATTTATTTCAAATTTAACTTCTATAGAAATAATATATTATATGATTATTTATACACATACACAAATGAATGAAATTTACGACCCACAATTCATTCAAATGTATATTATATTTTAATTAAATTGTATATTTTTTGAAATATCTTTAAATATACTCAGTACGATTCTGTCGGTTTATTTATTTATTTTGATAAATTTTAAAAATTATTCAATACAATTATAAATTTATATAAAGTAAAACTTTCGATCTTATTTGAAAAATTGAATTATCGGTTCAATTCGATCAGTAAATCATTTTTTTTGAAAAAAAACATCGATACCCATAACTATAATACTTCAACATAAGATATTTGAAATCCTAGTTGGTTCATTTCTTTCATTTGTGTTTTCATTTTATAGTTTATTTCAATTTTCACACTGATGGAAAAAGTTAATAGAAATTCATGAAATAATTCTCACCTTTGCAAAGTCTAAGTTTGTAAGTTGATGTTATCTTTGTATAGTTGCTCTACGTATGTATATGGAATTACTATTAAATATGTACATATTTTTAGACAGAAACAAATATATCGATTTAGTCTATGCAGTTTACCAATCACAAATCAATAGACACGCACAAAAATTAGCACCAAGACTTGAAAAATTATTTTTTTTATCGTCTGTATTGATGAAAGTGTATCAAATAAAAAATAAAAGTGTTAAAGCAACAAATATTAGCGATCTAGTGGTAGAACCGTACCGACTCACAGTACTTATAACCTGGATTGTATTTTTCAAATGATGCATTTTATAATTGTGTAATTTAAGAAAATTGATGAATTTAACTTTTTCATTTTTACAAAATCGACCGAATTCGTTGGTTTTAATATTTTCCCTCGCCAATTAACGAATGGACTCTCTCTATTTCTTATGAAGCACTTGTATTATTCTTTTTGTAAGTTGTCACTTGTAATTATGAACAATTGTTGCCAAAAAAATTGTATATAGCTATGAATTTTTTCGTAGCAAATAGTTGAATTATTCACTACAAATTTTAAGTCGTCGCTATTTAACACCTTACATATTTTGTGACAATTTCTTTGTTGTCACTAAATCTCATATTGATTAGAGACAATAAAAATTTTGTCACCAATTATTTATATTATTAGTGACAAATATAAATGTCATAATTAAATCTAAATTTTTATAGCTAACACTTATAATATTTAACAACGAACTCTAATTTGTCGATATTGTAACAACATATTTTTTTAGATGAATTTTTTTTGTGTCAAAAAATTAGTAAATTTTAAGACAAAAAATAATTTGTCACAAATTAGATACATTATTAGTGACTAAATAATGTGTCACCGATAACTTTAAATTCGTGGCTAACACTAATTAATAAATGACGCCAATTAATTTTTTGGTGGGAAACTTTTGTGGACAAAACTTTGCTACGGATTTTTATGTTTTGTCACTAAAAGTATGTGTCTAATATATTTAAGCACGAGAAGTAAATTTTGTCACTAAAAGCGAACAATTAGTGACGAATTTGATGTCGTAGCTAATAATTCCGTAGCTATATATCATAGTTGTTGTAGTGTGGATACTAAACTCTGGATACTCAACTCAATATAAAGCAACAATACAGATGCAATATATGAAAAGCTTTTAAAACAATAGAAAGCAACTCAATGTATTAAAAAATTCAATAGTAACTTAGTTTGTATGTAAGGATACAATATAAACTCTGTTTGTATATGAAAATACAAATTCAACTCTGTGTATATAAGAATACAAAAAATCTCTGTGGCAGTTTCTCTAACCGACAACCATCACTATGAGCTATGTGATGATACAACGTTTTGCCTCATGCTGCCATAGCCGTCATATACCTTGTCGGGGGCCGTATAGAACCTAAATACTAAGTGGATCCACTAGTCTATGCTAAAAAGCACTAAGAAATCATCTAAAAAGTATGACCATTTTCTACCTATGCTGGCTACACGATTTATGGAGACTTTGAATTATCTGTACTCAAGCTCGTCCCCAAATCAGTGCTCAATACTTCTCCCAAAATATAACTAGCTCATATGTTTAAAAACATAACTCTTTCAGTGGTTTGAGATAATTACTCAAAAATCTTTCTCTTAAAAGAGATGGTACTCAAACTGCTCAAAACTATTGTGGAAATCTCAGTTTCCTCTCATCTTAAATGTGAAAACATATACTCTTGGGAATACTTAGTTCCCATGTGTCATTTTAAAGAAAATGAACTCAACTCTGCTCTTTCTCAAAAATATTTCAAAAATCAAATTATGATATGATCATTGATGACTCGGGAAGTCATACTGCATAAACAATAATGGTATATCTAGATATCATACTGCTCATACATTGATGGCATACTCGATTGTCATACTAATCATGTTTTAGAAAACTCTTTTCTCAAAACTCATCTTTACTTTCTCAAAACTTAGTTTAAGAACTCAAGTGTTGGCTTTAAAAACTTTTTAAATTTTATAACTCAAATCATAGGGTTCATGTGGAATTATGAACATGAACGACTCAACTTAGGGATCTTAATAGAAATGAAGAACCTCAGTACTCAGAACTCAAGACTCAATGATACTACTCATCTCTAGACTACTCATCTCATTGGGTTCATGCGGAATTATGGGCATGAACAACTCAACTCAAGGGCTTCATGGGTAACATGTAGTAGTCCCATGATTAGGAATAACATCTCAAAAGGGATTAGGAACTCAATACTCAAGACTTAGAACTTGAAGATACTACTCCTCTCAAAGATACTCAAAGGTACTCAAACCCACTTGCTCAAAACTTAGTTTAAATCGATAGTTGATCTCAAAGGATTCACAATTGAACTCAAAGACTTTCTTGAAGTCTACCCTTAACTCTCTTTTGAATGTGAATTATGAATTCAAGAGTTATGGTTCATGATATGAAGGATCTCGTGATGATAAAGTAGACTCATGAATACATTCTCATACTCACTTGCTCGAGTCTTGAAACAAGTTATTAGAAATTGTAGAAGACTCCTCAAAAAGACTCAAAGGGACTTTCTCAAAAAGTTCGGAAGAACCCTCAAAACTTGACTCTTAACTCTACCTTGAATTTAAATTATGAATTCAAGGTTATGATTTGTGATAGAAAAGATATCGTGATGATTAGAAGTGCTTTTAGATAGTTAAACATGAGAAACGATCAAGAAATCACTGTTTGGAAGCAAGTCCGCGACGCGGAGATGCATTTTATTATTTGGTCGCGAAATAAATTTTGAGGCAGAGGGGTCCCGACCTCTCTGTGATGCGGAGAAAAATCCTGTGAAAAAGGAGGGCAGGTCCGCAACGCGGACTGGGTTTTCAGTTTCGCCCGACTTTTTCCTTCTTCGTTTTCTAGCCCCAATTCGCCTAAATTTGATTCTTTTTTCTCAATTTCTCTTTAGATTCAGATACCTAGTATATGTGCACAAGAATCTATTCATAAACGACTCTAAAATCGACGTGATTTCCTCAAGAACTCAACAATCTCATCTAAACCCAAGAACGAAAGCCAATTTTAAGAACACCAAACTTTCAACTTTCTGGAACGAATTTCGCTGAAATTAACATGATTGGCGTGTGGGTGAACAAACCCAACACTATGAAAGCTTACATACCTCTTAGGGATCGAACCCATGGCGAAAATCCGCAACAACTCTCAAGAATCTCAACGAACGCCTTGATCATTTCCTCTTTTCTCATCTTTTCTCTTCTTGAACTCTCAACTAAAACCCTAGGCGTATATTAGGATTATAAAACTAAACCTAATCAGATTAGACCCCTAAAACCTTACTAAAAATGAATTAAATCTGATTGGGTAAGGAAAAGACCAAAATACCCCTTACTATTTTCGGGTAACGTTCCTTATTTGGACAGCTTGACTTCAAAAGTGCATATCTCCTGCATACGAGCTCAAAATTTAGCAAACTCGATGGCGTTGGAAAGATAATTAAAAGACCTTTCATTTGATATATTATGGGCAACCTAACTCATTATGTACTGAGAATTATGGTCGTTTGAAGTTGACCCAAAACTTAAAGGAACTTAGGAATGATTTGAATGAACTCTCTTTAGTTCTTCTTGGAACTCAAGGTGCTACATCTAGTGACCTTAGCACTTAAAGAAATTTAAATTTCTCGGTAAAATCCTACTCACAACGAAGGATGGTTCAAGTCTTAGCTCAAAATTTTTCTGGGGTGTTACAATATTACCTTGATAAAATGAAAGAGTCAAATCTCAACCTTAATTTTCAACAAAATCTTTTGAAAAATACCCGAAAATCTTCTCAAGGAGCTAATCTAAAACATGTACAAGAGCTACTAAGAGAGTACAATTTATATATATAAAAAAAGACACAAATAAGGAAAGAAGAGTAAAAGTTGTTAGAGATCATTATCGTCTTTACCTATGAAACATCACTGAATTACTGTAGATTGAGTGCATTCTAGAAACACGTTATCTATAATTGCATGAAAATTGAGAATGGTGCATTCCATTATGGAGATACAACCTTATTTCTTTAATTATATATTTAAAACTCAAAGTTATTACTGCAATTTTAATCTTTCATTAATTTTTTTTTAAAAAAATAATCTATTCTACTTTTACGAAATAGAAATCAGACTGTCAATCTATTATTATATTCGTCTAATTTGTAGTATTTTCCTTATTCCCTATGGGAATCGACCCCAACCTTATTTGAATTACTATATTTGTATATGACCGAATTACATCATTTTAACATGTAATTTTGAGTTGAGGGTGGTGGAAATATAAAAAGATTCTATGCAAGGTTATACTATAGTTTTCCCCTAGAAGGATAGATTTTCTTGTTTTTAAACTGAAAATTAGATTTTGTGTGAAGCCACCAAAATGTACTTTCGCGGAAGGGAGGAAGAAGCATTGGCAGTAGAATGTAAG
>JAJOOD010018518.1:0-25002 GCA_029582525.1 Solanum tacnaense
TTGTAACAAATATTAGTTTTACATATGAGAACTTATTGAAACAGAACCCTTCCTAGAAGGTGGCTGCGTAGATTAGTTACTCCACTAATATTTGTAACTTCTAAGTTGCAATTAGATTTTATTGAATAAATTTGAAGGCTTTATTCAAGTCTTTTTTTATATAACTATTGTCTTGCATTTAAAAATACTAACTCCACTAATATTTGTAACTTCTAATATTTTATTGTTTTTTGTATTAAATCAAAACAAAAGACTACATCACTATTTCAAGTTAAATTCTTTTAAAATACAAATTTGAACTTCTCAAATTTGAAAACTTAAGCATTTTTTATTAGCTAAAAATGTTATTGAAAACTAAAAATGCTATGCAATAACATATAATTTCAATACAAATAAATAAACATATAAAAATCCCACGTCCCATCCCGTATATATAGTGGGACGAATTTTTATTCCCCCAATCCCGGTCCCCCCCGAATCCCGGCCAAGGCGTCCCCTGTCTCGTCCCGCCCCCATCCCCTTGCCAGCCCTAAGGAGGGTATAGAGGATGCTGGACAGATTTTAAATTTTTTCTCTTCTTTATAAGTTCAGTAGCAATTTCTTGAGTTGGTCTTTTTTGGGTCACTGATGTAAATCTTTTTGATGGTTGCCAGCATACCCTCATTGCTGAGGAATACAACTTTACCTTTATAAAAAAAAAAGACTACCTTTCTAGTTGCATTTTTAAATTTCTCTATACTCAACTATAATGATCTCATATTCAAAGTTCTTAGCATATGTGCAACATTTGCCATTGCTTTCGCTCCTTGTTTTCTTTATGATATATCATGTTATGTTATAGTTTTTGATATTTGAAAGATTTTCAGTTTCATGATGATGCACTCCAAGTTACCATAGCGAACTTTTAGAGCCCGTTTTGATTGACTTTTTAAGTCAAACTTAAATGACTTTTAAGTCAAAAAATAAAAAGTTGGGGAAAGCCTACATTTGGTTTTTAAGTTATTTTTGACATTGCCAAACACTTCCTAAGCCATTTTTTTGGACTTATTTTAAGTTATTTTTATATTTGCCAAACACTTTCAGAGACTTAAAAGTAGGTTTGACCAACTTTTAAGCCAATCCAAACAACCAAGTTCGTTCTCTCACATTCTGATACTGTTTTCTTCAGCATATCAAAGCTCCTCTCATTTTTTGACGACTAATTCCCTTGACTTGATATCTTCTTTTGTCTGCTTTAATTTATTATCAAGGATGGGGGTGGGTTGTTTGATTGTTCCCATCACATTTATTTGGGTATTTAGCTTAAGTTTTCGAAAAAAGAAAGTTTTGGAGTACGTTGGCTTCGGCACATTCCTTTTCTTGATAGATCTGACAGTGTAACTCCATCCCATCTTCTGCATATATTGTTGTGGAATTGGATAATATCTTTCTGTGCCATTATAGGTAAAATGATATGTTGGGTGAGCTTGACATGGTTAATTTATTTATGAGTGGATACTAAACAATTAAAACTTGGCTGGGAATGGCCCGGCTTCAGCTTTCTTATGTTTCAAATTTCAATATAAAGCATCCTTCGGGGTGGCCCAGTGGTTTGGGCTTGGGACTTCCATGTTGGAGGTCTCAAGTTCGAAACCCCTTGCCAGCGAAAGCAAGGGGTTTGCCTTCTGGGTCAAGCTCGTCACACTGAGCTTGCCTAGTATGGGTTACCTCTCTCGTGTGGTTTGCAAGCTGTTGCATAAGAGCGGGGATTTTACCTTGTACACACCCAAAGGGTAGCAACGGCAGGTTTCCCCTGGTCATAGAAAAAAAGAAAATTCAATAAAAAGCTACAAATTTATTCTATCTACTTTTGGGTTCAGATCGTTAGGTACTAGGTGGGGAAATTGGTTAGGGATGACACTTGTTGGTAAATGGAACATTACTAGTGTTTTATTAAGTTGATTTCAAGTATTTATTGTATTTTTATTCAGGATCCAGAACGAGCCGTGGACTATAAACAAGATCTGCTTTTGTGCATTGTTGATCTATACCAACTGTAATGAGCTTCCTTGAGTAGTAGAAACATAGATTACAAATACATGGCTGCTAACTAGTTATTGTATCCACTAATATTCTACAAGTAATGAATCATTGCTTGGAGTTTTGGTTTACCATTGAACTAACAACTAATGCAAAGAACTATGAACATTATACTAAGCAGTTTGTAGATCTGAGAGATTGTCTTATTGCTGATTGCCATTAGTATCAATACTATTTCTACTTTATATGCTCTTGGAGAAGCTATTCGTCCTTGAAAATATTATTTGTGCTGACTTGGTTTTGCAAAGATCTCTTTAACATTTTGGATGTTAGAGGGATCTTTTCTTACTAGGTTTTGTTTGGATCTTCAGGTACCTGTTCTGTTGTTCTTACAGTCATAATGTTGCTCCAAAGGGTAAATTTATTGCATTTGTCTCAACAGAGGCAGAAACTGATAATCCGGAGAGTGAACTGAAGCCTGGCATTGATCTTCTAGGACAAGTGGATGACATCTTCTTTGAAGCATACGACAGATTTGAACCTGTCAATGAGCCCTCTTTAGATAATTGTTTTATTTCTACTGTGAGTCTCTCTTTGAGTCACTTTAAACTCTGATTGTCATAAAATCTTCCTAGCATGACATGGCCAGCTTTTTTCTTGAACAGAGCTATGATGCTACAACTCACTTTGAGTCGACTGTTGATGATGTCCTCAATATGTATACGTTGATAACTGGAAAGGTATGTTTTCATTTTGGTCCATGTTGCATATTCTGGCAGACATTGAACTTGCTAAAGAGTTGGAGGGAATGCGGTTGGTTGAACACTCTTAGCTGAATCCTTGATAAATAGTTTCTTTCTGACAGTGATATGACAAATTGCTATATCAAGTGAGGTCAAGGCTCACTTCTGATGATAAAGTTGTAGATTGAAGGTTTACAATGGCATTGCTAATTTCTTGTAAATGCTCCCCCTCCCTTCCTTTTCCTTTTCCCCTCCATATCTCAATCATGAGTAGCATACATACTGTGATGGTGTACAGTTAGTTATTTCTTTGATCCTGGATTTTTTTGATCTTAATAACCTATCACTGATGGCTCATTAAATCTTGTCCGTTTCAATGTCTCTGTTTATGAGGTGAGAATGTGAGATGCGAGTCTAGGTAGAGCGATTATTGTACCAGCTGTATATTTAGAAGAAAATAGGATCCTGGGGGATATTTTTTTAGCACGATACTTTTACTTTCTGAAGGCGGTTATATCGGAATAACCTGCTCAAGACATCTGATATTGGAGTTTTGCCTCTTTTACATCAAATAGAACTTTCAATTAGTATACATTGTCACCTTCAACTCTTTTTCCCTCCACCCTTCCTTGAAAAAGGGAAGGGTGTAAAGACTGTTATGTGTACTCTGTGAAGGATGTATTTTTTGAATCTAGAGTACCTAACAGAGGTTGACTCAATTGTCTTCTTTCAGGTTCTGGACCTCAATGTGGATTTAAGTGCTGCGAGTGCCGCTGAAGAATGAGATGGTCTCTTCTTCCTGTGTACTTCTATGTACTTTTCTTTGGTTTATTCCTTCATATGTCACAAAATTGCGGTAGGATTTAAAGTAGAAATGGGCTAATTGTATTGTTCTCTCTACTCTTGAGTTGACAGTTATTGCCCCTTCTTATAAAAATATGCTTTGTAATGCACGATGAAATAATGATGTTTGCTGAAGTTGTTAATATGTATACTGTGGGTTATCTTGCACTTGGCTCCTTTTTCCCTTGTTGACTATCCGAGTTTCATTTCCTCTTTGTAGTTGAATCATATCGTTTCTCATATTTGATGTGGTGGAGGTTACAGATTACAGTAGAAGGTTAGTAAGTCGTTTAGCTCTGACTCGCTTTTCGGCGGGTTTAGGCTTGGTGGGAGCGTAGGATCACCGTGTATATCGTAGTATTATCCCGTATGTATTTATTTTTTTTAGTTACTGCATTATTTTGTTGTTATTGTTTCGTTTCTCTGGATACTCCGTACTGCTTATTCCCTTATTATTTGACATGTCTTTCTTCATTCTCGTATTTTCTTTTTCATGAATACTTTGATTTGCCTAGGGTCTTTCGGAAACAACCTTTCTACCTCTATGAGGGCATACACTACCTTTTCAGACTCCAGTTGTGGGACTATACTGGGTATATGTTGTTGATGTGATGGAACTGTGTGCCCACGGGTTTTTTATATATATATATAATGTCCATTAACCAAGAAAACAGTTGCCTTTTGAGTTCTATTTGCGATCTCTTGATCATGTTAAGAAATACTCTTTTGCCTTTTGTCCTGATGTATGCTTTTTTATATTTCAGTTTTACATCCATATACTTTGCAGATCTTAGGAATTTTGTTGGTACAAAAAAGGTTTTAAGGAAGATACAATTGTACATGTTGATACGACTTGATACAATTGTACATGTTGATACAAATTGTATTAATTGATACACTTGATGCAGAATGAATACATAAGGAGCATATACACTCTATATAATTGTACTCGTTGATACATTTGATGCAGAGTCAATACACAAGAACATATACACTTGATACAATTGTATTCATTGATACACTTGATGCATAGTGAATACACAAGAAACATATACACTTGATACAATTATATTAGTTGATACAATCTGAACAACTCGATGCAATTATATTTGTTGATACAAAATAATTGTATTCGTGATACAACATGATACAACATGTATTTATCCCCTCTCTCTTTTTCAAATCTCAATCGCATCTCTCATATCCCGGTCTCTTCTCTCCTCTTTTTAACATGTAGCTACGAATCATAAACTATAGCTATAGATCTCTTAATCAAGTCCATACTATTGTCATATTTGAAAGTTACTAATAAGTTAAAGGGGAAACTAAACAAATATCCCATAAAAGCAAAATAACTACAAAGATATACCCCTTTACATGCATACCCCACTAAATAATTACACTATTTTCCCAATAATTTAGCTTAATTGATATTGAATCAGTATCATATACTATATTGGTATCATTAAGGTTGATAATTTCGCTTAATTGATATTAAATAAGTATATATATATATATATAAACACACTCTTATAGTATCATTGACTAATGAGTAATTTCTGAATAAGAAACCTTAACGATACCAATACAATATATGTATATATATTGATTTAGTATCAATTAAGCGAAATTATCAACCTTAATGATACCAATACAATATATGAAACTGATTTAGTATCAATTAAGCGAAAATTATCAACCTTTATAATGAGAGGTATGAGCTGTAATTATTTACGAGAGAATGAGTATTTCATGAATTACTTTGGATTTGGGTATGAACTTGTAATTATTTTGGGTTTTATGACCCATTTATGTAGTTTTTCCTTTTAATTAGTCTAGTGGGTTTTAAGTTATGGATAAAATTCAAATAAATTTCGGGCAGGTCTTTAAGATTGAGACACGTGTCTCTCAGTTAGTCCAAAGGGTATATATACACCACAAAAATTAGACGGTACAAATATCAATATCTTAAAAGTATGACAGAGAGTATTGACTTACCATTTATGATAATTCGGAGGTATATTTATCCTCTTTCCCTTCATTAAATATGGGTCTATTCACAAAAAGGTAAAGATGTTACTTTTTATCCCAACTGTCAGGTTTGTACCCATGCTTCTGTTTGTTATTTTCTATATCAACTCTACATTGTAAAGTTGAGGAGTACTTTTCCTTTTAAAAGACGTTGAACATCACATTAGCACATCAAGTCTTTAAAAGTAGAGACAAACAATAGATAGTTGTTAGATGTGAAATCAATTAAATAATAAGATGACAAGAGGGGTCCCTCAGATGATAAGCAACTTTCACTATGAAATTTTTTTCAAAACAACAATATTTTAGCATCTAATAGGACCCCTTGTCAACACTTTCAATATTTATTTAAAATGTCAATATTATTTTTTTTTTTTTTTGATAACCGAGAAATCCGTCTGTGACCCGTCCTTTGGACCAATCACAGCCTTCTAAACTCGGTGGATAATGGGCCCGCCCCTCTACCCTTCTCCACTTAAATACCGGGCTTCGCTTAGCATGGTGTGGGGCTTGAACCTGCGACCTAAGCCACAAATCCTCCACCTTTTGCCACTTGAGCTAGGCCTTGGGGGCTAAAATGTCAATATTTTAATTTGTTATAAGGATGAGTTTTGTATTTATTTAATTTGAAAGAATACAAATCTTTAACAACAGAATGGAGAAAATAAAGGGAGAAGATGTTTCATAAAAGGTAAACATGCAAAATCTCTAAGCAGTTACTATTAGAGTCTTGTCATCTCTCTCTTCTTCATTCAAACGTCTTTTCACCATTCTTCTAAAAAATTTCAATATCCATTTTCAAATAACTCCATTGAAATTGAAGTGGAGTTTTTGTTGATTTGCAATTTTATTTGGATAAAAAACTGTTGAATTAACTGATTGATATTTCAAATTGAATTTCATCGATTTCTTTTAAAGTTCAAGATTATCAGTGAAAATCAAAAAATTGCTAGGTATTATTTAAGTTTCGATTTATTTATTTTTTGGATAAAAGTAGTTGGATCTGTGTATGTATTTGACATTTTGTATTTTAAATTTGATTTTGATACAAAATTAGTATGAATACGAATTTTTAATATAAAAATACTTTTTGTGAATGAAATGAACTTGCGTTTGACTGTTTATTTTTAGATTTTTAAGAAAATTTTGTATCCCTTGTAGGAATTGGTATGGATAAATGGTCATGCTATTATTTTGTAGCCGGTTGTTTTGAATACGATAAAATAAAATACACATGAAATTATATCATGAATACATAAATAAACTATAGTTTGGTATTGATTGCATCCATTATAGGTTTTTTGTATGAACAAAAGTTTATGCTTTTATTTCATAGTTGGTTCTTTGGAATATTAAATATATTAGAATACAATCAGTAAATAAGAATACAATCTGGGAAAAGACAAAAATAATATAATTTAATAACATACTAATACACGAAACAATTATGCAGTCTAAGAACACAAAACAAGAATACAATCTGAAAAAAGACAAAAAGAATACAATTTAATACTCCCAGTATCCCTAATTACTTGTCCACTTTTTCTTTTATAGTTGTCCCTAATTACTTGTCCATTTTGACAAATCAAGAAAGGACAATTTTTTTTACCTATTATACCCTCAATTAAATGACTAATTACTTTGAAAAATGTAGAACTTTTCACCATTTCATAATTAATATGGGTAAAATGGTAAACTCACTATGTCATTAATTGTTTTCTTAATATGTGTATCAATTCAAAAGTGGACAAGTAATTAGGGACAGAGGGAGTAACATACTAATACACCAAACGAAGAATACAATATGGAAAAGGACAAAAAGAATACAATCTAAGAACATACTAATACACAAAACAATAATACAGTCTGAAAAATGACAAAAAGAATATAATCTACAATTTGATGACATAAATAAAAAATTAATAGGCATACAAATAGAAGAAATACATAAATATGTTGTATCCCACAGAATCCCAACAAAATGATATTATGAACTACAAAAATTGTATCCAATTCATAGTACGAAAACAAAATGAAGATAAGATTACAAAATTTGAGTTTTTCCTTATCAAAACCCCTAATCGAAAATAGAGGATTTACTAAGCAATTATACAAACAAATATATTGAAAGGTTTAAACAGTCAGTAAAATACATAAGAATCGAGAAAAGATACATACCTAAAATCAATGAGATTGTTGTGAATATTTTTTGGGAGATTTTTATCAATTTATGAAAATAATCGAAAAAAGTCACATATATAAAGAGAGAAACGGGGGAATGAAAATTGAAGAACAATAGAAGAAGGGAATTGGATGAGTGAGAAAAAAAATTGTTTTGAGATAATTGTAAATTGGAGAGAGAACGTTTGTTTAGCTGGAAGGTATTGTTACAATATTTTTGCAAGATGTGGGCCTTAATAGAGGAAAATAAGGAATTAGAATTAGATACATTTAATTTGCTATAAAACCAAAATATTGATCTTTTTAATAATTATTTTCAAGTGTAGTTGTTTTAAATAAATATTTTAGGGATTTTGACTAGTTAACTAATTTGCCCCCACCTCTAATTCTAGAATTATGGGTTCAAGTCATCAAGAAACACAAAAACGGTGAAAACTCCTAGGAAAGAGTAAAACAATATTATATATATATATATTTTTAAATGATAGATGCCAAGCCATGTAAACACTTTTTTTCTGGAAAAAAAAAACCATAAAATAATAAAAATTCTAAGAAATGAGTATCTTTTATGTTTGGTTGGTAAGAAATTATTGCTTCTAAAACATTTATATGTAATCTAGAAAAGTACTATGGATGAGAGTAAGGTGACGAGCAAGGGTCGGGAGTGGATGTTAGGGGCATTAAGGTTTAAGGGTGGAAAAGAGACGATGAACTTGAAATGCCACTTATGAAATTATTTTACTTAACGAGCAAGGGTCGGGAGTGGATGTTAGGGGCATTAAGGTTTAAGGGTGGAAAAGAGACGATGAACTTGAAATGCCACTTATGAAACTATTTTACTTACTCCCATTAGAGAAGTTGTTCTGCTTATTTTTAAAAAACATGTTTCTTAGAAAAAATATTTTGACCAACCAAATGTGAATTTGTTTTCCTCCATACCAAAAACTCATTGTGTAGTTGTTTATTTTAATCTATTATCATTTTAAAATGTAAAATTACCTTCATGCAGTTAAATAGCCAAGTAAAAAAGCACAGCAGTCAGGGGATATGAAAAGATGTCAACGAAAAACCAGTATTTTTCTCTTAAAGCTGTGCTTTAAATCTAATCTTGCACAGAAATATCAAGTTAGACGTTTAAAGCAGCAGAAAAGATATGTTCATGCCTACTTCCTATGAATTTCTGTCGAAATTGCTCGAATTTTCCTTCGTGAATTGCCTCTCTGATAGAGCGGAAGAATCCGAGAAAATGATGTGTGTTATGCCTGGGAAATGAAAGACAAGCTAACATTAGGTATCGTGAAGACATGACAACAGAGCCAGAGAACAAGTCAGAGAGCTTCATACATTTCCAGCAGAATATGTGCCAGCATCTCATGTACATTGAGAAGGTGATTGATGTAAGCTTTTGTATGATTTTGGCATGTATAACACTTGCAATTATCGACAATAGGAGATGTATCCTTCCTGCGAGAACAGATGGAGAGGGAGGACACAAATTGCATTATCAGTGAACTTCATCCAAGTATTTTGCCAGAACAGCCATCCCAGAAGGGCCCTAAAGCTAAGTTTATTGAGGGACATAGCAAGATTACATACTATCACTTTCTATAAGAACATCGAGTGCAATTGTAGGTATGCCAGCATGTTGCAAATTTCAGTGATAGTGAGTATCACAAGAAGTCTGAAGGATGAACATAACTTACCTATACATTGTTGCTTTCAAATTTATCTTTGTGCCATCACATCCTGAATTACTGTTTGGTTGATATTTAGTAACTTGCTTCTCTATGCTTTCAAGTGGAAAGGTGAGAGCAAAGCCTCCTAGTGTGAGATGGTAGATGTAACTGGAAAAAAATAAATCCATGTCACAATTGCGCTATAAGAGATTCAGATATAGAGGAAAGGAGACACCAATATCCTGAGCTAGCACTTACGTGGAATCAAATAAATCAACACCTGCAGCAACACCTTGTAAGACCTCTTCTGTAGAGAAAACAAGTAAATCCACTCAGCCACAAGAAGAATACAATTATTAACTCAAATATCCAACAGTTTTCACAGTGAGAATGCAAGTGGGTTGAATCTGGTGGATACTGAAGTTGTTTCTTTATACTACTAAGTAGCTACAACAAACAAACTCCTCTCTTTTTCAAACACAATTTCAATCACTATGTTGACATGCATTTATATGCAAATATGTTTCTGTGAGTGCAAGCATTGAATGAGTGACAGAAGCATCTTGCCTGGTAGTCCAAGGCCACTTATGAGACGTGGCTTTTCTTCAGGTAAACTATCCTGCAACCAGTAACTTCATAAGCTTGAGTTTTCCACTGTATGCAAATAAGTACAAAATTTTACAGTCTACCAAAGACATTAAGGACCCCCCCCCCCCCACCACCCACACACACATAAACATAACTTGGAGAAGCCCATTTGTCCGAAACTAACATTTATTGTCAACTTTAAGGCTGTAATAAAAATGAAAATATAAAGTTAGCACGAACATTGACCTTCAAGTGACGAGACTGAATGAAGATGATTAGCAACTTATGGACCCGAAGGAGATTATAAAGGAAATTTTACACAACTCAACCACCTACAACTATTTCACATGTACTGCAAATTGCCACTTGAAGTACCAGCACCAAACTACTCCAACAATGCAGGACTATAGATGATCCCCAACTTGTATTAAAAAAATCCATGTTATGGACTCTCCACTTTGGCTATACATACCCGATTCAAGAGAGATGACAGGTAAAACTATTGATATGAACCTTCAAATACACTAAAAACCTTATAAAACCTCATGTGGCATTCGAGTCAAACTGAGTTCAGTTTACATTTTACATTACATAAGGTGTAAGTATTCAAAAAAGCTCCTAAAAGTATATAGGGATAGGGGAATAGCCCCAAGGGTTTGGTTCAATGGCAAAAGTAATAGAGCACGAAATATGTGATAGGCAGTAGAAACACATGATGAGTTTGAATTCTGCTGGTGAACCCTAGTATTTAAGTGGAGAAAGGTAGAAGGGAGGATCCGTTATCTATGAAGTTCCGAAGTTGGAATCAACAGATCTCTTGATAAGTTTACGGGGAATAGACCTAAAGAAAATTGCTTATCAAGATATCTTATGATCATTCTTGTCTTTATGCTCATTATGCAAGTTCAACAACAGTGATGGGCCTGCCTTGCCTTCCATATTCATTTCAAGACTTCTGTAGAAGCAAAGGTATTTCCTGCTAAAAGAAAAAGAACAAAGCAGAAATATCATGAGAATCATACCATAACAGCATTAAGGAGGGGGTTACGCTCTTCCATGCTCTCCCCTAATCCAAATCCCCCAATCCAAAAACCTGCATTGAACTTATTCTGAAATTAATAGGATATTTTCAAGAGACCAAACAAACAAATACATGGCTAAGAGGCATTTGAATATTTAACTAAAGTGAACTTCAGCACAACGGTTGAAAATATGTTTTAGATATTGCAAAAATAAAATAAATAACTGAATTATCTCTAAAAGATTTGCAGTAAATCTATTGGTAGCTAACTTTTAGGATTTTAAATTATTTTTATGTTAAGTGAATTTAGGAATTAGTTTCCTATTTTTTGTGATTTGATTTTGCAGATAAGTCATTAGCATATTTTTCTATTTTTTAGTTAGGAATTGCAGCTATAGAGTGTATGTCTCTGAGTTATTAATAAAACAATTTCCTTTGACCACATTGCAATATTTTTTTCAGAGTATTTTTCTCTCTGTTATTTCCCTAGTTCCTTTGTTTAAGAACTAACAACAACAGAATCACTTGCAAAAGATGGCAGATCAAAATGGACCAAGATCCCCTCACTGGTAGATGCTTTGACTTAATTCTGTCAAAAAGTCTTTTCCATGAAAGGAACTTAAGTAAAAGGAAGTTCATCAGTGTAGGCAAGATATTTTCAGATATAAAGATACTTATGAAACAAAAGAACTTTTCTCCAACACCGTTGAACATCAGTTTAGTCATGTCACAGAAAAAGCCTAATACTTTTGATAATAGAAATTCTATATTGATTTATTTAGTAGTTAAGAGGATTTCACTTACAAATATCACACTTCCTAAGTGTTTTTGGACTAGACTTTGCTGTTACTCATCAGATTGGATTTCAGTTGCAATCACCAATATAGTGGCAACGAAGTATATGACTTTGAAGAGAGTAAACAAACCTTCTACATTCCTCCTAGCAACTTCTTGAGCACAACTTCGGCGCTGCTCCACCCTAGAGCCTCCAACAACAGATCCAAGCACTGCTCCGTCTGTCTACGCTTCAGCAGTTATAACACTTTTTGATGAGATTATGTAGCAATATACTTGGTAGGGTTAACAACACCAGGAATTAATTGTTTTTTTTTTCTTGAAAAAAAGAAATAGGAGAAGGAACAAACAGGAAGAATGAATGTACCTCGTTAGCAAGATGGCATTGACTACATTCTATTAATATATACATGACCAAGGCATTGCACTCATCTGTTGATTTTTGTGTTAAGGTTATCGCACTATTTTGTGGTTGTTAATGTTTCCTTATTAGTTACTTTGTTTTCTTAACTGTCGTTTTCCTTTTTTCATACCTACTTTGATATATTATACTCGAGCCGAGGGTCCTCCGAAAACAGCCTCTCAGCCTCCACAAGGTAGGGGTATGGTCTGCGTACACTCTACCCTCCCCAAACCCAATATGTAGAATTTCGCTGGGTATGTTGTTGGTGACCAAGGCAACAGACAAACTACCCTCCTGAAACATATTGCAAGAAAAGTGCAATACTTAATGACCAGCAAGGCAGATACACTGCTACAAGCAGTGCCATTCACTTCATTGAAATTTTTTACTAAATGTATAGTAGGGGTGGGCATAGTTTGGGTTAGCCCAGAATTCAAACCGAAATCCAAACTTTTTAGATATTTGGTTTGGATTATGAATTGGACTTCGGATTTTGAAAATTCAAATTTTTGTACCTTATATTCAACTCTACACGAATCAAATGTGCTGATTACTAATTAAGTCCAATAGATTAGTACCCTACAGCCCTACCCCTTATAGTATTAAGTCCAATATGAAATACACAGCATGGGAAGAAGGGAAGCTTAGGAGGGTTGAGTCACTATTTCCCTAAATATATTCTACCCATCCCTTTTTTTTTTGGATAAAGTTAACATTTGTATATCAATCATCAGCTCAAAGCTGGTATCCAAAAATTTACATCATATCCTCCCTCCACACGTGTGTCGGGCATAAACAAAAGATAAAGAAAAGAAAGAAGAAAAAAGAGAACTATCCCTAGATCCTCCTTTCACCTTTATAAGGACCCTAGAATGTCTACAATAGCCACAGGGTCATCTATATACTCTGAACTACACCAATAGCAAAAAGTGATAATGCAGTTCATTTTAATCTTGTGCAGAGGGCTGCTCTTTTTATCAAAATTCCTAGAATTCCTTTCTTTCCATATGGTCCAACAAATAACAGCTGGGACAATTTTCCATCTACTCTTGTCTGTGCTGCCACTGCCCTCCATATTCCAGCTTTCTAGAGCCTGTCCTGTTCTCCCTGGAACAGTCCAACTTATACCTCTGAAGCTAGTAAACAAATTCCACAACTGGCCAACCACTTTACAATGCAAGAATAGATGATTAATTGTCTCTGCAAGATTCTCTTGTGTAAGTACAACCTCTTTCACCACCAACCAAGTAAAAACTACCACTTTATATGGTATTTTACCTATGAAGTCCAACTTGATCCTAGATTTGGCAGGCTTAGATTAGTCAAGTCTTACACTACGGGCAAGCATATGGTACGACCTCAGGAGGTACATGATTTTCTTTGTGAGAGAGAGTAAATTCTTCTTATATGTAAGTCCTTAAATTACATTTGAATTTTATTTGTGTATGTACTGATTTCTCTTAGTTTGATTGGTAAGGTACTTGGTTCTTGAGTTGCATTGGAAAGCAAATCATGAAATAGATAGGAGGAAAGTCAATTTTCGAGGTCAGGATGTCAGAAAAGATAACTTGAATACTTTAAATAGTCTTGGCATGTTAAAACTTGAAGAAAGGTGTCAATAGTGCTTATGCAAGGTTCTAAGTGTTGATATAAACCATTGTCATTATTCAGGAGTCAAGATACATGAGAGTGTTTAAAGTTATTCCAGCCAACATTTGGCTACTCTCCAGCTACTATTCCAGAAAACTTTTCTACCGATATCAAGGTGACCATATCTTTTTCACCAAAATTAACCCATCAATTGTTTCAGTGATACTATTCTAAAAACTGCTTTGGAATATTGTATGTATATTGTATTTGGCACCTATAAAAAGATATGCTTTGTGTTCATCAAATAACCAATACATCTCTTCACAATTTTAAGGAAGATTCTCAAATTTGATCTGGTCTCTAAGGCATGATGAATATAATCAGGACCCCTCTTCCAAGAAAACAAACAATAGCAAAGAAACAAAATATATCTCAGAAACGGTTTTCGTGACTAGTTACTCAATTGGATAAAATGAACTTATAAAGTTCAATTGAACAGAAGATTGGAAAGGCAAAATAACAGAACTCAATAACAAGATTACAATGATACAAGATATAGGCATATAGCTATCGAAAATCAACTCAGGGGAAAAGGAAGTACCTCTTGTATGGTTGAAAACCTAGAGATATCCAAAAAGACAAAATGCAAAATTAAACTAATATGAATTTTCTCAATGTTTTAGAGTAAGCCAAGATTCATTTCTCTAAAATTATGAATTGGTAAATACTTGTTTCTTCAATGATTTAAAAATGTGAGTCAACAGTTGTTTCTTTGAAATTATGATTTGATCAATGAAAACAAAGCTAAGATTTAAGAACTTAAGATACCTACACACACTAGTTTTCAGATGAAAACATAACATGCAATTGATGATATTTCATTTACTTAAAACTCAATCATAAAAAATATCCAAAGAGATAGATAGATTACAAGATTGTCCTAAATGTATTTTCTTCAATGCCTGAGAGGAGTAAATCAAGAGTCATATCTTCAAACTTATGATTTGATCAACGAAAATAAATTTAAACAACTTGAGATATGCACACACTAGTTTTCAAATGAAAACATAACATGCGAGGTCGCGTATTAAGGTTGAAGGTTAGTAGGGTTAGCGAGGGTGTGGGTTGGTAGTGTTTGTAGTAGTCCTAGCCTGGCACTTGTAGTTCTTGTCTGTGATCATATAGTCATATGTCGTTTACTGCGCTTCGCCCCTCACAGTATTTTCTTGATGTTATTGTCTCCGTTGTTGAGTATGCACTATTTTTCTTATTGGATGTTATGTTTTATATAATGTTTCCTCTTCTCTTACTTGGTTTGGATGTATTTGAGCCGAGGGTCCACCGGAAACAGCTTCTCTACCTCCACGAGGTAGTGGTAAGGTCTGCGTACACTTTACCCTCCCCAGACCCCACTTTGTGGGATTCCACTGGGTATGTTGTTGTTGTTGAACTCAATCCCTTACTTTATAACTTGATTTAACTTTGATCACACCATGAAAGGGCCTTCTCTTTTCCTATGTTGACCTCGTTCTATAATGAGAAATTAGAACATGTTGATAGCGTTAACTGCCAAGTCCTTGCTAATTCAAATTTCCTTCTTTTCCCATAAAACAGAGAGAAAACAATCAAAGGAAAAAGGAATCAGCAGATTTGGTTTCATTACAGCATTTACCTATGATTAAGAATCTAGTTTAGGAAATAATATTTTGAGGTTTATCAGCACAGTGTAGCTTAATTATTTAGCATTGTTTTATCCTGGTCTGATCAACTAATTTTACTAAACCCTGAAATAATATTAAACACTTTGTGAGGTTAAGCCGTTAACACTACTACCCAATCAAAAAACAATTTTAAGTGCATTAGCTACCTAAGTTATTTATATGCCCCTCAATTATGGATTGAACTTTTCATCCAACTCATATTTTCAGTTTTACTATGGCATGTTGTTATCTAGGTCATAAATATCTCCACTACAACGACCAACCAATTAAGTGTGACAAAAGTCAGCAAAGATGACACATAGAACAAAAGGTTAAAAAAGAAGTAAAAAGAAAAAAGAGGAACTGCCTGCATGATCTCATTAGAAAGAACAGAAAGGTTAACGACTTTGAACGACAAATCAAATTAGTTCCCTTTTTTTAAAAAAAAATCATCTATACAATGATGAGTACATTGTGCTGTCCTATGTCCAGATTATGGAAATGTTGTAATAAATGTACCTCCACTCTAGGTACTTTACAGAAAAGGAACTCTTGAGTTATTGCTTCTTGCCATGAAGTGGTGTTCAACCAGCAATAGAAGTTCCACAGACAAGCCTATATAGGCATCTCTGCATGCTTTTCACATTGCATATGACATCAAACTCAGGCTTGTAATTAAGCATATTTACATACACAGTGCTAACAAAGCAGAGAAGAGATAAATAGACAGTATGACATGCCTACCGAGTTTGAAGTGATGCATTCGTCGAGCCATTTTAATGTACGTTCAACTGAGGCTTTGTTCCTCTTTTCAGAAGCCCAAGCAGGAACTTCATCAGCTAAAGTGGCCCATAAATTTGGCCTCATTGATGAAATCATTTCCATGTAATCTGCAGGCTTAATCTGCCAAGCAAGGCAAAGAAAATTTTCATTGAACAAATAAACTTGATGGGAGGAAAAATACAAGAAAATGGATCGTAACTGGGGTGGTGGCACTAAATCAAGAAGGTGGTCTAATTATAATTATAAACATAAATAAGAAAGAAAAGAATAAACAAATTACCAACATACGACCACAAGGAGTTTCAAAGGAAGCTCCAATCCTGTTAGTACTGTCATGGTCTGGAATAGATATAATAGAATCCCTTGGCACAGCTACCATTATATGATCATGTAACCCAAGCAATGGGTGCAGACCTCCAATGTTTGAGATTGCTTTCAAGGAAATGCCTTCCAAGCTAGAAAAAGGAAATTAGACAAAGCTGAGTTGTGTGAATCACCTCATCTAAAAGGTTAAACGCTTCAGCTCCTATTACAAGAGGAAAACGTATGTGTTGTATAACATACAAGAACAGGAAGAAGAAGAATGCCAACTTTTATCAAATGATGATGTTGTGCCCCATAAAGAGAAAAGCAGGCATTAGAACTAGAGCCAGAGGTGATTTTTAATAGAAAGAAATCCAAGTTTTCAGTTAGATACATTAGGGGCCGAGCGGAGACTCTCTCTCTCTCTCTAGAAATAGGGGTTTAGGATTTCCTACTCCTTAGCATTTAATCATCCAAATCAATGATTCCAGCAGCCAACTTTGAGCAGAATAACCCACTTCGTGAGATTACATCCAAGTTCAAACTCACACTAAGAGCTCCACCAGCCTTTTCTTTCACTCAATGTCCAAAACCTAATTCCAAGATCTCTTGCGATTCACCTATCGATTTCATTGCTGGATGATATTTGGTAGATCAGAGCTTAATTGGGATAATATTTCAGCTTCAACTCTGAATTGCACGGATCTGGGTCTTCCAGATTGCATTGACCAAACAAGGAACTGTACTCCGCTGCTTCTTTCTCAAGAAATAAGCTCTGACAGATCTAGCGGCAATTTGATGGATTAATCCAGAAGAATAGTGACAGCTGGAACTTGGAAGACTACAGTGAGGCAAATAGGTTCTGTTTTTCCTCAAGCTATAAAGCAAGCAAGGTTCTGCAACTCCTCTTCTTTATGCGTATATCGATTTAAAATTGCTGGTTTTGAATTGTTGGATATCCTTCATTGTGTGTGTGTTGCTTGTCTGATAACTAAGAATGAATAAGGCTAAAAAGAATCCTAATAGACAAGAACTTCCAAAGAATGAAAGTGAATCTCTACATCGAAGTACTAAGAGGATGAAAGATGGAATTACTAAAGATACTCTGACCGATGATGAAATTGAGGAAGCGGATGATGTTTTGGCTACTAATCAGTACAAACAAAATGAAAAACAAAAGGATGAGAATACTGGAGAAGATACAGAGGGACTGTCCATTTGCAATGCATTGTTGGATAAAGCGCAAAAGGCTCAATATATTGATGGAAGATATGTTCTAGATGTTTTTATGTATGAGCAGGAAGCAAAAGTCAATAGTCATTTGTTATTCCATTGCAATACTGCCACAAGCCTATGGAATAGTTTCCTGTGCATATTAGGAGTTAGCTGGGTGATGCCCAAGAGTCGAGACAACCTTGGAGTTGATGAATAGTTGTCGGGAGATGGAAAAAGAGGGAGAGAAGAAGATTGGTGGAAGACTATACCAGCTTGTATATGGTGGACCTTGTGGAGAAGAAGGAATGATAGGTGTTTTGAAGATCAGAGAATCAAATATAGAAGATTAAGATGATGTGTATAAGCCTTCTATTTGTTTTGGTGTAAACAAGAATTGGTAGGGGAGACAGTACATTTAGACGTTTAGTAGACTTTATAGGGAACTTGTAAAAGTACCCAAATGGGGGTGTGCTCACCACTATGTGGAATGAAAGTTTCCAATTCATCATTTTTTGGATTATAGATTTTTTGTTTGAATACAAAGTTACCTTAGTCTCAAAAGAATATTAATCTTTGTCTCCCTCCTATAGACCCTTTGCCTTGTCTATTTCTTCTATCTATATTCCCCATAATTGGAGGAACGCTTTTGCAGATTCTAAATGGAAGCAAGCTATGATTGAAGAAATAAAGGTCTTATCAAAGAATGAGTCTTGGGAACTTTCACATCAACACCGGACAAGAAGTTGGTTGGTTGCAAAAGATTCAAAGCAAGATTGGTGACTAAGGGATTCACTCAGACTTATCACTCAGACTTATGGAGTGGATTATCAAGAAACATTTTCTCTTGTTGCAAAAATAAACACTACTCAGACTTATGGAGTGGATTATCAAGAGACATTTTCTCTTGTTGCAAAAATAAACACTATTAGAATTCTTTTGTCAGATGCAGCTAATCTTAAGTAGGTACAGCAGTTTGATGTGAAGAATGTCTTTATTCATGAAGACTTAGAAAAAGAGGTGTACATGGAGATTCCTCCTGGTTAAGGTACTAAACAAAGTCAAGGAAAGGTATGCAGAGTAAAGAAAGCCTTGTACAAATTGAAAAATCTCCTAGAACTTGGTTTAACTGATTCTACGAGCAAATTTTCTAGTAAATGAATATTACAAGCATGATGATGATTTGCTAGTATGTAAAGATTCAATCAACGGAATGGAGTTCATACAGCTTCTGAAGGATCTTAGGAAATTTATTTACTATTTTCCGTTGTACCGCAAAAAAGGTTCTACGGTTGAAACTTGAAAGACCAACACTCTTTTCTTAGAATAGACCTTTTAACTTATTTATGTTGATCTTCAACATGGGACACTATATTTTATAAGGTTTGTATTTAGTGATACCCTCATATACATGATGGATTCTTCGAATCAAAGCCTGTCAAAGGCATATGAAATCATGCAAATAATCCGAAGCCATCCAAATGATGTTCAGCGGGCTAAATCGTTTCCTTGGGGCTAGGTATTTAGAAATTATTATTATAATTGAATAATAACTGCACTTGAAACTCTGACTATGAATCACATTATCTAATACTACAACTAATAGAGAGGTAATATTTTATTTTAATATTTCTCTTGAAGAAATAAGAAAAAGAGCCAGAGGCGGACCCACATGTATAGGTGGGGTACACGTGCACCCGTTAACTTCGGAAAAAATCATGTATATATATGTATATCTATCTCGAGAAGCTGTCAGAAACTACATATAAGTAACAGTGCCCCATGGAAAGCATTGAGGTGGACCCACATGTATAGGTGGGGTGCACATGCACCCGTTAACTTCGAAAAAAATCATGTATAGATATGTATATCTATCTTGAGAAACTGGCAAAAATTACATATAAGTAACAAGGGCACTTGATACCACTAGTACAAGCCTACACACCCGCCCACGCGAACATGGTTCGATCACAGATAGAACCCCATTTTATTGTTTTTATTAGGCGAAATGGTCTGGTGGACCCTTATACTTGTATCAGTTTGTATTCTGAACCCTTCTACTTACCCCTTTGTCATCTGGACCCTTTAACTCAATAAAACACAATTTAACAAATCCCTCTGACCATTGACCAAGCTTATGTGTCCTTAAGATGGCTGAGTTGGCGAAAGTGTGTGACTTAACACACCTTAAGGCGAGTTAATAACTTTTTTAGGTTAAAAAAATATTAAAATTATAAAAGAAATAATTAAAACGTCATTTCTTCTTCCCCACTACCCCCTTCTTTTTGGCCTTTTTCACGCCAGACCAAACTTTTTTTTTCTTCTCCACAATTTACTATACCTATTTAGCAGATCTTGGCGACTGATTCACTGCGGAGGGAGAAAGTGGACCAGCGCTCGCCGGAGACCACTGAATCGCAATGGCGTGAGAGAGAGAAGTGGCGCTGGTGGTGCACGCCACCACCGTTTCGCAGTAGAGTGTAAGAGAGAGGCGACACTGGCTAGTGGAGAGGAGAACGAGGTGGGTGAGGGTGCGATAATGGCGGTGAAGAGGTTTTTCGGCCAGATCTGGTGGTGCGGTGGCTTAGGTTGTTGTTTTTGTGGAGGTTGGAGGAGGAAATAAAAATAGTGATGGTGTGCGGCGGAGATGAAGATGGGTGAGGGAGAAAGTATATGTGATTTCGCCGGCAAAAATGGCGATGACGGTGGCGATGGCTTTCTCTGGTCGATTTTGATCGTGAAACAGTGAAAATAGGGAGAATTGGATGTATTGAATTTCACTTTAAAAAATGCAAAAAAAAATTAAAATGTTATTATTTTACATTTTATTAAATAATTTTGGTTAATAATTTTAAAAAATAGTTATGAAATAATTATGATATGGCATTAATATATCTGACGTAGATATGACATGTCAATTATATAAAGGAGAGTGAGCTACACACATGGTTGGAGGGGCTTAAAAGTCTCATTTTAATTGAATTTAAGTATCCAGATGACAAAGGGGTAAGTAGGAGGGTTCAAAATACAAACTGATACAAGTACAAGGGTTCACCAAATCATTTTGCCTTTTTATTAGAAGCTTTGAATTTAAAGGGGGATTATTTATAACATTAAAATTACTAACTCTTGATCATTCAATAGAACGAACGAACACACTTGACCATTGTTTGGTCTTTATATTTGTATTTAACATTTTAAATATTGTTCAAGCCATTAGTGATCAATCCAATATGACATTATTCATTAAAGTTTCGTTAATGCCCAAATTAAGATAATATTGTCGCAACCAGAATCTTCAAATCGTGGGTTCGCCTCTAGAAACAGTATATTACATAGCTTTACCTTAATTATAACAAATTTACAGCATGGACAAAATAACAAACACCTTGTGTGCGACCCAATGGATTCAGACAAGTAGCAAAATAATAACAAGAGAAAAAGTAGAAACATAGAGATAAGCAAGGAAAACTTACAAGTGAAGAGGACTGAAATGAAGGAGGTTAGAATCCGGGGAAGGGAGGGAAGGGAGATGATCAGGAGGGATGTAAACAGGCAAGCCTTTACGAGTTGTGAGGAGGAGAGCAGGTGTCTCAATATTGTGAGGACAGCTTCCTAGCTGAAGAACCCCAGCTCGAGCTTTGCCGTTGCTCCATGCCTTTACAGCGAACTTCATTCTCTTCTCCGTTCTCTCTCTCCCTTTCTTCCTCGCCGGCGGTTCAGAGAAGTTAGCTTCCCGCCCTTATCTGTTAAACCCCAAAAAAAGAGAGAACAATGAGAAAGCAAACCATAATTACGCCTTATAACCACTAATCTTTTTTCTTCATATTATTATATTATATACTAATCCCTCATTACGTATAATTGCCACTTATATTTTTAATTTATGCGCAATGACTTGAAAGATTCTTATACTTAGATTCGATTATGACTTGGACTCTTCTACTTCACCAAGTTTCAACTAGTCACTTATACTTGAATAATATATGAATTTTAAGTCATTTTGTCACCGTGTATACTAGGGATGTGCATTCGGTTTTTCGATTTGATTTTGTACTATTTGGTTTGAATTTTCTGGTTTTTGGTTCTGAAGAAGTGTAATCCAATCCAAACCAAATTTATCGAAATAAATTTGATTTGGTTTGGGTTTTTTTTCCGATTTGGTTATTCGGTTATGTCAATAATTAGAAACATAATCAAAGTTATATTTGTAATTTGAAAAAAATATATACACATATACAAGGAGGAGTAATATTGAATATCTTAAATATATTTTCTAATATAAATCACAAGTAAAATGTAAAACACAATACTTAAAAGTATATCAATTATAGATGTCTAAACATAAAATATATATTAAATCATAATGAAAGAAAATAACTAAAACGGGACAAATCCGAAACCAAACCAAAAAACCAAACAAAGTAAATAATTAATCCAAAACAAAACCAAAAAACCAATAATTAGAATTTGATTTAATTTTGTTTGGTTTTTTGGTTTAATTGAAATAATACACACCCTAGTGTATACCTCACTCGATCTAATATGAATGACACACCATATCCACGTCAAAGAAAATAAGTCACAATGCATCTATCTCATTAATTTAAGGGAAAAGGTTTGATGAGAAAATTAAATAGAAGGTATCTCTTAAGTCTCTATTTAAATTTTGGTGACTATTTTGACCAAAAAAAGAGTCAAAACATTTAATTATTAGCTTAAGTTAATTGGGACTGAATTAACATTTTCAAAACTTCTAATCTTTTAAAAAATACAAAACAGTCCAAATTTTAAAATACAAAATAATCCAAATTTCTCTCCACTTTCTTGGATTCTCCACTTTCTTTAACTTCTCTTCTTCATTGTTCTTCCTCTCTTCCGACTCAAATGTCTCTTCCTCAAATCTGCTCCGCCATCGCTCCCAATCGACTTCCGACAACTTTTCAACTTTCGGGTTTCAACTTTTCAACTTCCGGCAATTGCTTCGATTCTAAGCATCAATTTTCTCTCTTCGCAGGTAAAAACTTTTATTTTTGAAAAAAATTAGGGCTTTTTAGTTATAAAGAAAAAGATGAACTTGAGTTGTCTTCTCTTTATGTATACGTTAGCAATTTTAGAAGTTGATGCTTGAAAAAGAAGGCAAATCCGAAAAAAAACCTTCATTTGTTGTTGTTCTCCAACATTATTGTGTAATAGTAATAGTTATTGTGATTTTTGAGTTTTTTGTAGACGTATTTATTATTTGTATTTCTTGAACAATTGTTGATATATTGACTTCTTATTGTTGTTTGTGTTGTTGTATTGAATCAATTGGTGTTATTGGTATTCTTGATTTTGTTGGAAAGAACGAAGAAAAGAAAACATAATCAAGACATCATAAATAATTTATTGCCTTCAAGAACAGTGCTAAAGTCAATTTTCTAGAGTTCACATGATTTTTACTTTCGACAATTCATGCAAATAGAAGGGCTTTATTCTTCTTTACTTATAAACTCTTATATCTATGGAATAAGATCCCTTTGGCTATAATATTTTTGGACCAAAGCAACAAGTACAGGACAAAGTCTTTCTAAGATTGTTTTCTACACTTAGGCTAAGCTGAAATAATTAAATATTTTTAATCAAATCGAACTATTGACTAATAAACGATTTGTTGTTCTAACTTACACATAGTTATGTTGCAATTGGAGGAAGATTAGAAGAGTTTGTCATGGGGCCATGAGTTTTTCAATAGTGTAAGTTAGAGATTCTGCCCAATTGGATTTGAGCAGCAATGTCAAGGTGTGCATAACATCATAATCAGGATCAAGCTTTTTTTTCCTTTTTAGTTATAAAGCAAAAGAAGAACTTGAGTTGTCTTCTCTTTATGTATTCGTTAGTAGTTTCAAATGTGAGAAAGATGTTTGATCTCTTTTCCTTTTTAGTTATAAAGAAGAAGAACTTGAGTTGTCTTCTCTTTATGTATTCGTTAGCAATTTCAAATGTGAGAAAGAAGTTTGATCTTGCGAAGAGTCCTCTTTACATCAATTTTATTTTATGACTCATCTATAGTAATCTACTGCAATAGATAGGTTATCTGTTGGAAGAAAACATAAAGAGTTTGCTACTGTTTTGCTTTTGTCTAACAGATGATTGATCTGTTGCAATAGATGGGTCATTTGTTGGACAAAAACTTAATCATTTGTTATTATTACTTAGGTCCAACAAATGACTTATTTGTTACAACAGATAGGTCATATATTGGATGAAATCTCAATCTTTTATTGTTGTTTTGCTTTTATCCAACAGATTATCGATCTGTGGCAACAGATGAGTCATCTATTGGACGAAATCTCAATAGCTTGCTGTTGTTTTGCTTTCTTCCCACGGATGGCCTATCTGCTGCAACAGATCAGTCATCTGTTGTAAGAAAACTTGATCATTTGCTACTGTTTTGCTTTGTTCCAATAGATGGATCATCTGTTGCAACAGATGGGTCATCTGTTAGAAATAAAATATATAGGTAAATATTACAATAAATATTTTATAAATTATAATTTATAGATTAGTTTTAATATAAACTACTTTTGTTTATAGATTGTACATCTATGGCTTGTCCCCATAGAGCAAGAGTTGCAAATGTCATTCTTTTTAACTTTAGGAATAGTTGACACAAAATCAGACCCTACAGTGGATTTGATAAAAAGAGAATTGGCTGGAGCAACAACGATCAAAAGGGAAACACCTATTGTTTCTGGTGATGCTGATGATGTTGCAATAGATGTTGATGTTAATGTTATTGTTGATATTGGTGATGTTGGTGCTAAAAGTGGTGGTGAGCATGTTGATGATGTTGGTGGTATATATGGTGGATTCACCCCTTTCAGTGGACATACCACATCTTTTGCTCCTTCTAACTCATGTTCTGCATGTAAATGTGAAGAATGCAAGAACAAAGAGGCTCAGTTAATATCTACTGGTGAAGAAGTCTCTTGATGCTCTTACTAGTGCTGTTAAGGAATTGATATCTAAGAGAGGTGTTATTCCATCAAGAAAAATTTCGGATCCATTCACACCATTGAAGATTAAGAGGAGAAGAAAATCAATTTCCAAGATATTATCAAATATGAAAAAG
>JAJOOD010018519.1:0-19399 GCA_029582525.1 Solanum tacnaense
ATATATATATATATATATATATATATATATATATATATATTCACGACATATGATTATGCGAGCATACCATGCATATTTAATTTATATAAGGTTTGATGGTAGCCATGGTGGCTACCATAGTTTCTGTTTTAGGTGGTATCTTTATTCCCCATTTTACAATAATTATTTATTATTCTATTTGTTGCCTTACATACTAGTATATTTTTATTCGTACTGACGTCCCGTTGCCTGGGGAAGCATTTTTGTTTTGTGCGTGCAGGTCCAAGTAGGGATTCTAATTGACCCCTCTACTAGGATTCGGGGTTCAGCTGTGAGTTGGTAAGCTCCACTTCTTCCTGGAGCTCTCATAGGATGTTACTTTTATTGTACAATTTGGATATAATCGGGGCCTTGTCCCGACCAGTGCTTATGTCACTTATAGAGGCTATTGTGGACATAATATTCTGGGTTTCTTTCTGCAGCTTCCAGTTTCCAGTCACATAGGCTTGACATGTATAGATATGTATGTATGTGTGTATATCTTCATTGTAGCCTTGTCGGCTAGCTAGTACCTTATTATCTTTGGCTTGTCTACCTTCGTCTATATGACTTACCGATATTCAGGTTATGACCTTAAGGGTCCAGTCATAGTATTTTAGATGTTATGCTTCCCGACCTTCTAGGCCCTCAGTTGGTATGTTTATGTGGCTAACTCGATTGCATAAGGTGTCGAGTGCCAGTCACGCCTTCTCTAATTTGGGGCGTGACACACAACCTAAGTTAGGGATATTATAGTAATTTAACATTCAAGTTAGAAGTTCATGCTTTTAAGGTAATATAGATATAGATTAGTTTAAGACCATAAAAAAATAAAAAAATAATAATTAAAAAGAAAGAGATAACTTGAATCTCAGATATAAAAAAAAAAATTAAATTTAAGCCTCCGATTTATTTTTGACTTTAGGCCACTAATTAGCTTGAGCCGTTTCTAATTTTTGAAATAAGATAAGATACTTATTACAGCTGATAAAGATATTTGACAATGTAAAAACTTCTTAACTAAATATTTGACAATGTAAAAATTTCTTAACTAATGGTGTATATATTTAAACTCAAAAAACAAAAAAAAACTCGAGTTTGTATTTTATTAGAATAAAAAAAAAAAGGAAAAGGTTGGTAATGCTAAGGTATCTTAACAGGTCAATATTAATTTTTGGGGTAAAATATTGTACCCAAAACCGTATGAGCACCAGTGCATCAATAGTTTGTGGATTTGGGATTTTAGCTACGCTCTTTGTATAAAAGCTACAAGAAGCGAACTATATTCTTGTAGTCTAATACGTAATTCTGTAACAAGAAACACTATTCCAATTACTTACATTTAGAAATACCGGTTTCGGTTCCTCTGTGAATGTTGTCGTATAAGAGCGCATTTCTTGTGATTGTTTGAATGGTTGATTTGGTTAATGGGGTAATATATTTGTTTGCCCTTCTTCTAGGGTTCTTTTTCTTCCCCTTTTTGTTGGGTTTACGAGTCAATGCAAGTCCAAAATTGATGTGTTAGTACAAAAAATTATAGATTCTTGATCTTTGTACTAAAAATTATATGATTGGGATTTTCTGTGATTATGATGCGAGAACGCATGCAATTGAATTCGAATTCTAAAACTGTTTGATTTGATAAAATAATATGTTTTCTTTCCATTCTTGTATTTAATTAGTTTCAGAGCCAACACTAGATTAAGATTGAGGCATTACTTGTTGAATCTTGACAAGCTAAATATTGAATCTTGGTGGAGAGATATTCTGGCTTTGTCGTTACCTGTCTCTTGTAATCTGCAGTGCAAGCTCTTCAGGTCTTGTATGCTTCACTGAAAAGTCCTTCACAGCTCTCTAATTGGAAGTCGAATGGTGGTGATCCATGTGGTGAGTCTTGAAAAGGAATCACTTGTCAAGCCTCTTTTGCTGTTTCAATGTAAGTTTGCATAGCATTAACTTTGTGTGTGTCATTATACATTTTAGTTATGATTTGATTGATGTAATGGTTGGTTCTTGCTGAAATTTCCGATTTGGGACTCAATGGAATGTTGGGATACATGTTAAATGGTCTTACCTCGTTAAAGAAGAACTTATAAGAGCTTGTTCTTTTAGTGGTAAAGGGTATTTTAGGGACCTACTATCACAATAAAATTGAACTTCTGCAATCTGTTGTCTTCCGAAAAAAACTTCTTTTTGTCATCAGTCACAACTTTTTAATCGTGATCCAGCTCTAGTTTTTCAAACCCAAAGCCATCAAATTAGTATACCCATACTGCAAATCACGAAAATCATGTGTACAATAATTAGGGCCAAAATCAACACGACTATATCGGTGGTGTTTGAAATAAGTAGTTTAAACTTTTATTATTTATCCATTAGAGAGCCAATGAAAATGTCGCAACTTAATCAGTGAATCGTAGTCTAACGTGCATATCTAACTGTTAGAACGTTGTTTATTGCATACTCTTGGTAGGGAGTGTTTTACCCGTTAATTGGGGTATGTCCAATGCAAATTCAAATTAACCAGCTGGATGATGAGACAAGGGGAGAAATAGAAAATGAAACAGAAATCTCAGGTAAAGAAAAAAGGCTGTTAAATCATATGGAGAAGTTGTGTTCTATGAAGGATCACAAAAGGCAGGGCGGAAACTCACATAAAGAAATTCAGAAAGATAGAACAACTCATTGCCTATTGACTTTCCAACTTCAAGTAAATGAAAGATTATTTAACTTCCAATTAATTTGCGTACCTGTCAATATATGTAGTATTTTTTGGGTATATTATCACGTCATCTAAAGAGCAATTTAAAACAGATAAAATTTTAATTTTGAAAATAAGATAATATACCTATTACAACTTATAAAGAGAATTTGACTATGTAAAACTTCTTTAACTAGTGGTGTATATATTTAAACTCAAACGAAAAAATAAACTAGAGTTTGTATTTTATTAAAATAAAAAAATAGGAAAAGGTTGGTAAGGTTAAGGTATATTAACAGGTCAATAATTATTTTTTGGTGTAAAATATTACCCAAAAGTGTACGATGCTTAAATCCAAAGAAAAAAAAAACTAGTGTATGTGGAGGGTTAGTTGGTTAATTACCAATTTGGAGTATTCTATCATGGCTTACTGCCTAATCCAAATTCTATTACTTCTAAGTTCTAACTAATGTCTATTTGTTTTATTATTGACTTTTATAGGAGCACTAATTAATGATGAGATCAACTAGAACCGTCATAATTCATAATTTATTAATAGATTCTATTCTTAATTCATAATAATATTTTGAAATTATTAGTACTGTCCTAAAGTAGCTACAGTTTAATCATATCCTTAAATATATTATATTTTGTTAGTGAGAAAAACCTTTACGAATGAAGTAAACATAATTAACTGAAAATTATGTCGTTATTAGTATTATCAACAAGGATTTTCCTATGCAAACAAAATATGTCAATTTCATGATATTTAGGACCCGTTTGGCCATAGATTTCCCAAGTAATATTTGGGGAAAAATTTGGCACATATTGTTTGTCCATACAATTTGCCATTATTTGACAAATATTTTTGGCAAATATTCCAAATTCCTAAATACTAGTTTTTTCTAGTATTTGGGCCAAATATCATTATTTGGGATCTTTTAAAAATTGAAATTTTACATCAAATTTTTATCTTTTACAAAAACACCCTCTATAGTAGTTGTTTGCGTTGTATTACATATTTTTTTTAACGTGAACACCAAAGTAGTGATGAAATATTCAGTGAATATTCAGTGATGATATAGTTGTTGATGAAAATAATGAACAATCAACTCATGGTAACAAAGTCATGTGTTTTGTCTACTTCACGATGTATGGAATGATGCTTGTTGCATTCGCTCCAAATTACCACATTGCTCCAGTGTTACGGACACTACTTGTTATTTGTTGTAACGAAAATCCAATTGACTTGTAATACAAATTTATGGTTAGTTTTGATAGTTTTTAAAACTTACGGATATAAATCATATTTTTCTAAAAAAGTGAAATATGTTTTCCAAATACTATGACTAAATACATAATGAAATTTCACCTAAATTTTTACCCAAATAATATTTGCCAAAAATATTTGGAAATATATAACCAAACGCTAGCTTATATTAAGTCGTATGACGTTATTACTCTGAGAATTCTACCCCACTGAATGGACCCCAATAAGATAGTTTGTAATAAGGAAAAAAGTGGTCAGCAAATCTATATTATAATAGTACAAAATAGAAAAGTCAAAGTCTGTCAATTTTCTAAACCTGCAGAGTGTGAAGCCATTACAATATTTACATTTAATTCAGTGTTTGTATGAGTTGTTCAATTATACGTACAAAGATTAAATGAAAGTCGAGGATTATGATAAAAGGTTATTAGATAATTAAATTTTTTTACTATCATTTTTTTTTTCAGATTCTACTTATGAAATTATAAGGGGTACATTATTGTTTGTTAAATTAAAAAAATGAATTTGTTATTAAAATTCAAATGAAATTCTCTTTCCATGGTCCAACAAATTAAATATTTGCTCTCGAATATTTTTTCTCTAGCATATTTTTTAATTCACTCTTGCAATGTCTATACTAGATTTTCAATTTTGACTTGCAGCTCCTGGTGCCTTTTTGTTTTCATTATTTAGAAAATTTCTTTTTACACATTTGTGGCTTTTTAGGGGGTTTGGGACTCGGAAAATTCAATGTAACTATAGGATTATTATACACAAAGAAAAGTTTAAATTTATAGTAGAATAATAGTTTGGAACATTGGAAAATAAAGTTTGAAACATATAATAGACACCAACCTAACTAATTACATTTTATCACATTAAATTACATTTCACATTTAAAAAAGATAAATGAAGAGCCCATTTTAGTTAACCGATGGTATACAATTAAAGTGTTAAAAATTATTTTAAATCCTGAAGTATATTACTTTATAAATAATTTTTTTTACATATTTAATAAACATAGATGTTAAAACTATTAATAAACAATTGATATATTTGATAACAAATGCAAATTTATTTTTCTTAAAATGCAAATACATAAATCTCTAATGCATGCTAAACACTGATAAATCAAACTAAAGATGTCGCGACAAAATTAAGATTTGGTGTTTTAATTTATTTGTCCTATTCATGCTAATGATGTTATTTTTTTGGATCATCCAATAATCACTTTTACTTTTATCTGCAAATTGACATGATCTTACCTAACTTAACCATTTAAAGAATTTAAATTTATTTAATTAATCTTAAATATAGGTCTGACAATTCCTTATTATAGTCCTTCTATTTGTAGTAATTTTTTTTTTACCTAAATCAAATTACTTTTTCTGTCTATTTTTACTTGTTTACCATAGCATAAATAGATATTTATTTTATTTATATTGAACAAGTAAAAATGAACGGGGAGAAATATTTAATCGTGAATGTCTCCATCTTGTCCAATAGTATTACATATGAATAGTCTTAAAGAATTAAATTGAAATATCAAGTGGGTAGCCAAGGGGTCCACGCCTAACACATCAAAGATGAGAAATCTCACGTGCCCCAGTTGCCATCGACTGTTCTCTAAAGTTTCAATTTTTACATTATAGAAATTTCTCTGAAAACAAACAAACTTTGTTTTTGTTTATGTATAGGAAGTTGGTAAACAGCTAGCTCAATTTATACACACATAGTTTTTCTTGTTTGTTTATGGTACACTATTTTGAATCCCATAGAACTTTTGCCTTAATAATAATTAAAAAAAGACCCAGCTTTTAGGCTGAATCATTTCTTGGATAGAATTTTAGGTGTACATTTTGTACGTCCAACTGTACTGTATATCACTTGGAGGCTGGAGCTTGAAGAAAAAAAATGTTGCCACTAAAAAGAGCTGTTCTTTCATGGATTCTTGCAGTGAACTGCTTCATGTTGTTGAGTTTGGGTGACTCAACAAGAGTTGCCCAAGAAGAAGGTAAATTTTATAGTTTTTTTCAGTTTTAGTGGATGGATTGTTGAGTGGGTGGTGGGTGCATGAAGGGTATATGGGATTTTGCTACAAAATTAAATTTGTGCAAGAAATCAAGAATTATGAAATTTTGAACTTATTTCTTGTTCTTCCTCCTGTTCAGTTAAGTTTCTTGAGAAAAGATCAATTTTGAGTCTCTTACTAGAGGAAATGTGAAGAACATAAGGCTCTGATCAGTTAAATTTTTTTGTATTGTAGAAAAAAATGGAGCATGCTTACTTTAAAAAGCTTCCTATATGATAGAGTCTTACTTTAGGGCTGGTAATTTAGACTTATAAGAACAAAAAGCTGGGAATTTTAGTATTTTGTCTAGGAACTAATGGGAGGGTCTTTCAGACACAGCCTCTCTACCTCCAAGAGGTAGTGGTAAGGTCTGCGTACATTCTACCCTCCCCAGACCCCACTTGTGGGATTTCACTAGGTATGTTGTTGTGTAGGAACTAATGCAATCTGGTAAAATAGGGTATTCAAATGATGCAGGGTTCTACACATTTGCTAGGGAAAGTTGCTGCACCTTTGTAGCCTAACTCCAAAATGTTGAACCCAATGGAGAGAAATACAGGATGAGAATATACTAGAAAGGGTATTTGAGGGGGCGGGGGGGAGTAGTTTCTGGCCAATTGATCCTCAATTACAAAATGTGGGCAGGGGTGTGCAGCTTCCAGTGTTTTGAAACTTCTGATTTTGTTTGGTGAGATATACTATTTAGGGGTTTTCTGCTTCCTGCACTTGAATTGAACTTTTGCAACTATCTTGTAAGATCTGCATCATTTGGCTAACAACCTGTTATTTGGCATATGCTTTGGTAATTTCTCAGTGGACATTATGGAACAAATCGCCACTACAATGGGAGCAACACACTGGAAATTCAATGGTGAATTGTGCCAGATTGAAGCAGTCAGGGTTACAACTGATCTTCCAAGTTGGTTCGAAACTGATGTTGTATGCAACTGCAGTATAGGAAATGATACAGCCTGCCACATAGTAGCTATGTAATTTTTCATCATCTTGCTCGACTTTGGTTATAGCACATTATGTGTTTGGAGAGCCAGCATAGATAATTTGGAGAAAGTAGCTATTAAGTCCTAAGTTACTGATGTCTTGCCATTGCTGTTAGAGAACCCATAACCATGCTTTATTAAGTAGTATTAGCATTCCATTTCCTACATCTTTGCTACAATCTTAAAATTATATCCTTGGACAACTAAAAGGAACAATATATCGGAGGATTACAGATCAGGGGGAGCCAGGTGCACTAAGCTCCCACTATTTGTGTTTATGCAAGAGGTTGTTTCTGCAGCTTGAACTTGTGATCTCCTAGTTACACGTCAACTGCTTTGACATTGCTCCAAGGGAACCCCTGAAAAAAAGGGGAGTTCCATTTTTGCCAAATATATAAGTTGTGCCTTCGCCAAAGATATGTTTTATCTTTATGGCTTGAGATTGTGTACAATTTCATTATATATTTGATAAAATCTTAGGCTTCCTGAGATGTATGAAGAGCAAGTTGATGTCATTGACTATTTTCACTTTTGTGTGCAATATATTATATACCTTACCATCTTAGAGTGGTTCCTATCAGTATTATGTGACTATAATTGGTTTCATTTTCTAAACAAGAATAGGATATCTATTCATAATATTTAGATAAACTAAATTACATTGTTGACTCTTGAAATTACTTATGCAGTACTCTTAAGGGTATAAATCTTCCTGGCGTTCTTCCACCTGAACTGGTAAAGCTTCCTTACATTCAAAAAGTGTAAGAATCTTTTGAATGCTATTGTCACATTTGCTTTTATTTCCCGTATAATCTAGTTCAATGTTCAAATTTTGATAAGCATAATTAACTGAATTCACATATTCTCAATTTTCAGTGATTTTGCATACAATTACCTCAGTGGTAGTATACCAACTGAATGGGCGTCAACTCAGTTAAATTCCTTGTAAGCCCCATTTAATATATTGTTAAAACAGCTGTTATGAAGGTTGTTAATCATCAATTGTAACTGCAAATTTTTTGATCCAGCTCTGTTCTTGTGAACCGGTTGTCAGGGGAAATACCGAAGGAACTGGGAAACATTACCAGCCTTACCTATATGTATGTATCAAATTTTGATTATCTAATCTGATTTCTCATCTTCATTTCTTATGTAGCTGTTTGGACACCTTTTGAAGAAAATTTTATGTAATAATCTTTTGTCCAACTCCAATTTTAAATTTATGAAATTTTCTTTTCAAGTATAATGAATGCGCAGAGCTTAACAGCTTTTATGCTATAGTTTAGTTTTCTCTTTGATGCAGTGTCTGGACATGCTCTTGTTCATTAATCTAAGCATTATCTCATTTTCAGTTCTTCTTATTTCATTATTTTCCCCAAAAAATCAGCAGTGCACTAATCTATGTAGCAATCTTTGACCAGAAACCTTGAAGGAAACCGATTCTCAGGCATTATTCCTGATGAACTAGGGAAATTGATAAACTTAAAGGCGCTGTAAGACCCTTCTTTTCCTTCTCTCTTTTAGGTTTGTCCATATGAGTTGTGATTCCGGGGGGATAAATAGATACAATATCCAATGGAGAAACATGATCTTAATTTCAGGATATTGTCCTCCAACCAACTGGAGGGAGAGCTGCCAGTGTCACTCTCTGGACTTGTAAATTTAGCAGATTTGTAAGTACATGGTTATATCATTATTCTTTTAGATCGGAAGACTATGTTTAACAGTATTTTGTTTGCAGTAGGATAAGTGATAACAATCTCAGCGGACCAATTCCAGATTTTATAGAGAAATGGAAACAACTTACAAAATTGTAAGAATTTCTCTTTTGATAACAGAGGATCTTGAAAGATTTTTGATAGAAGAATAATTTCATAGTCTCAAGTATTTAATTCTTATTTTGGATAATCAATGAAGAGAGCTGCATGCTACCGGTTTAGAGGGTCCCATTCCATTAAGCATATCTCTTCTCAATATGTTAACCGATCTGTGAGTACAGAACTCTTAAATATACCTAATCTACTTCTTTCTTTTAGTTTATGGATCTCTTTACTGTATGGAGACTTCTCATGTTTGAGTTTCTTATTCAGGAGGATTAGCGACATAAAAGGACCAATGCATGAATTTCCTCCTCTAATTAAGATGACAGACCTAGAGAGACTGTAAGTTGCTGGGAGTTTATTCCAAATTATTATTGGCATCCAAATTTGATGGATCTTTTCTTAGTGCTGTTTAATCATTGGATTCAGGGTACTGAGAAACTGCAACCTTTCGGGAGTACTTCCAGGATATATTTGGAAACTGAAAACTATACAAACATTGTAAGTAGTTCACTTATAATTTTGCAAAAATGAGTATTCCTTTGTCTGCATTACGCATTATCCTTACATGTCTGATGTTAAACTTCGTGTCCACATGCAATAGGCTTGAACAGTACTGACAAGTCAACTTTGAAACATTTGTACTTATAGCTGGACCTTCCACTTGGCCTTAAAGACTCTTGAGTTATTACAAAGCCGAAGTTCTCATCTTATAAGTAAACACTTCCTTTCTTCCACCAATATGATTCTTTCTTGTTAAGGTTCTCACAATTACCTCTTCTGAAAGAAGTACTTGTTGTGGTGAACCATTCCAGAATTCCCAAATGATGACCTCTAGAGGAGGCTCCTTTTGTAAACCTCAAATCTAATGACTGAACACCTAAAATGTTGAATGATGTCCATCTTATCATACTCCCTCCATTCCAAAATAAATTGTATCATTAACTTTTCATTTTGTTTCAAAATAATTGGTGTTTTATATAATCAAGAAGACATTAATGATGTTCTTCCAATTTTACCGTTATATAAATAAAGGAAATTTTACATAACAAAGAAACTACTAAAGAGCTACATCTTTTTCAAGGTATTTATTAAGGATAAGTTAGTAAAAATACATTTTATTTTCTAGGAATGAGTAGTTTCTTAAGGGGTGCCCAAGCTAAAAACCCACTTATTTTAGAACGGAGGGAGTATGTGGCTCGCCTAGCCCAAGGGGCTTCAGGCAATACTTGACATTTAATCCTGAAAGACTTTGGCTTATGATTTTACTTTTCACCTCTTGGGACTTCAACCCAAATTGAGACAAAACAGAATAGAAGTAGTGTATAAGCTGGTTATTCTGTCTTCTTCTGGCTTGTCCGTTAATTCTCATTTCCTGCGTTAAAAAGAATGGAACAAGTCAAGGCTGTTCAGTATACAGAACTCACAAGGCATCATACAGCTATCTTCTTTATATTTTCTAGTGGCAGAGATTTAAAAATCATCAAATTCATTATAGGTAAATAATAATGAGAAGCAAAATGCAAAAACAGAATCGAGAAACCCAAAATTCAGGATCGAACACCTTAATACAATTGCCTCTCCAGTCAGCTAGTGAATATTCCCAATTCTAACAGCCATAGTTGCTGGCGTTGGAATACAAAGGCCCAGTTTACTAATTTGTGGGGATTCTTTGGAGCTTGATAGCTTTGCTTTTGATTAGATAGAAGTTGATACATGTGTATAACAATCATCATAGATGTGAACCACAATCCATAAACTTTGTGAACCACGGTGAGTAAGTATCTACAGATTGAAGGTGTTGTTGAAAGGAAAAAAAGAAGTGTTCATCATCCTTACCAATAATTTTTTTCTAAAAAAACAGAAGTGTTCATCGTAGCCAACACTTCAATATCAGCTAAACTTTGTTTCCTATTCTTTGCCTTTGATCTGTTTAATACACCGTCGTCTCTAAGCTTCTTTTTTAAGGTACTATGACATTCATGCAACTCTAGCAAGGTTTATGATATATAAATTGGGCCTCCTCCTTTGCCCCTTCATGAGACTCCAGACACAAAATCACTTCCTATTTCTTGTGTTCTATGTTTGAACTTACTGCAGGGATGTTAGTTTCAATAAGCTCATTGGAACGATTCCAGATGACATTAGTACAAGAAGTATGCTTAAATTTGTGTGAGTTTACGGCCAAGTTTTTTTTTTCTTAAATACTCTTAAGATGGTATTATTATAATTTTCAACAATGCAGGGAAATCTACATTCACTGTTTTCCGCATTATAGTTATTTAACTGTGATACTGTTTTAATAGGTTTTTATCTGGTAATATGCTCAGTGGAGATATACCTGCCTCAATCTTGAAGAACGGAATAAATGTGTATGTGTAATATCTTCTTTATTCTCTTTTATAAAATATTTGTGCCTCACATTGTCTTGAAATGAAAGTGTAGACACTTTCATGGCATCATATATGCAGAGTGATATTTTTTCAGAGACATAGTTAAATTGAAATCTCAGGGAAATTATTGACTTTTATTTAGTATTTCTGTGTGTAGTTCTACAGTTTCTTTGTCTTTTTCACCTCTAAAATGTTAATGGATTGCATTCTTATCATTATAGCACTCCGGATTATGACTTCTAAGAATTCAAATTGAATGTACAGTGATCTTTCCTACAATAACTTTACTTGGCAAGGCCCTGAACAACCAGCTTGTCGGCAAAACACGTCAGTGAATCCTTCTGTTCGTTTCTCATTCATGTTTTTAGTGACAATGTATCATATGGTTCTGATAATTGTTCTCTTGACAGGAATTATTACATAAACCTGTACAGGAGCTCTGCAGTTGCAGGGACTCTGTAAGATGGATCTTCTCATTTCTCATATTAGCTTTTACAGCTAACTAAATGGATAAATGAATGCTTTACTTTGAGATTTGTTTCTTTACTTCTGAGCATATATCTAAGGCCAATCTCTCTTTTGCTTTCTTCTACAGTAAGAACGTTCTTCCGTGTACAGAGGATTTAACTTGTCCAAGATGTAAGTATATTTGTGCTCACTGACATTTTATCAAGTAATACATAAGAAAGAACAATTCTTTTCATATTCGAAACTGCAGTTCTTTTGTGTTTTCTCATCTTCCTTTCCTCCATTTCCAATAATTAAACCAGTTATACAACCAAAGAAGTGTGTATGGTGGTGGTGTTGGTGGTGGCGATGTGGTGGTCTGGCAGTTAGGAAATTGAAGATGCATGATAAGAGTGTCCTCTTTAAATGATTTTGGAGATATCTGAGAGTAACATAACACGCTGCAGAAAGCAGTCAGAGATGCAAAATAAAGAGCGAAGGAGAGTTGGTGCAAGGAGAACAGGTTTATGGGATAAATTCATGACTTACACACAGTTCAAATAGATACTTGGCAAGGAAATATATCACTCTGAGAGCAATTCACAAATTTGTTTAATTTTACAGCTTTTCCTTATCTCAGTTTCTAAATGAGTATCGGTGTATGGGACATTAAATTTGGAAGAAATTGCCAGGAATGTTGGGAGACAGCTGGACTATTTTGTTGTCGAATTGGAGGAGAAGGAATGGTTGCAGATGGACAGTAGGTGAGGGTCTGTTTCTGTAAAAGGAGCATATAAGGCCTTATACCCTTATCTGGCTGTGTAGATGGTATCATCCATTGGCCACGGGACCTGTAGTGGGAAAAGAGAGCTCATCTACAATTATTGTGCGTTTGGTGCACTGCAGTTTATGAGGCTTGTAATTTATGAAATCACCATATGCAACAGGTGCTACATGTGAGAAATGAAAATGTGGATCATTTGGTTTTACACTCTGCTGTAGCTGATGAGGTTTGTAGTATGTTTTATAGATCCCACCAATTGATTCCCAAATCTCTGACACAATTCTTATTCAGTTGGAAATGGAGAAAGAATAAAGGAACCAACAGAAGTTTCTGGAACATGATTCATCTTTGTGTTATGTGGGTAATCTGGAGAGAGCAGAACATTAGAAGGACACAAAAACTTTAATCCACAGTTAATACACCTGTTTAGCTTTTAGATTTCTGGTGCAAGCTTACTTCCTTTGATGACATAGATGCACTTTTGGAGTTTGTTGACTCTTTACCTTTGAAAAGGGACTATAGCTTTGAGTTAATGTAATATTACATGCATCCACTAGATGCACTTTAATCTATAATGTATTATGTCTGTACTAATATCAAAAAGAAGAAAATAAATTATTTAGAAGTGATTCTCCTAACCTACTACACGGGAAGAAAAACATATCAATACATTAAAAAGAATAGCTGACAGATATTGTCTGCAAGTTAGCAAAGAGTGTGCTGTCAGTTACAAGTATCTCTATTCTGGACCTACACTCTTGAGGTCATGTATCCTACTGAAGGCTTGTTATTAGATTTTCAACAACTGACATTTATATGTATATATGCATTGCAAATTTGGTAGTCTTTGCTGCCTGTGGTAATAAGGGTCTATGTGACAATTGTTTCTAGATATCTCTCTCTAACCATGCTAGTCCATTTGGTTACATGGCAGATGGGTGTTCCTTGCATGTGAATTGTGGAGGAAATGATGTTGCTATTACAGAAAACAACAGGCATATTGATTTTGACGGAGATGCTCATGTTGAAGGTGGTTCTGCAAGAAATTTCCGCAGTGATAAGTACTGGGGATTTAGTAGCACCGGAGACTTCATGGATGATGATAATGATCAGAATACACGTTTTATTGAGACTATACCATCAACTGACCTGTCTGAACTGTATAGTAGAGCAAGGGTTTCTCCACTTTCACTTACTTATTTCCATTATTGCTTGGAGAATGGGAGTTACAATGTTAGTCTGCACTTTGCTGAGATAATATTTAAAAACGACAGTACATATAACAGTCTCGGAAGGCGCATCTTTGATATATATATCCAGGTGCTTATCCTGAATGATGAAGTTCCCTTTAGAGTTATTTAGCTGATTCACATTCTTGAATGACCTTTTGATTTTAGGAGAAACTAGTTTGGAAAGACTTTAATATTGAAGAGGAAGCTCTTGGAGTCCTAAGGCCTGTGATCAGATACTTTAATGCTACTGTAACAGATAGTGTCTTGGAGATCCGATTTTATTGGGCTGGCAAGGGCACTGCCCGCATTCCTCTTAGGGGACATTATGGTTCACTCATATCAGCTATCTCAGTTGACTCAAGTATGTATCTACTTACTTTTTATATTTTTGGGTGGATTTACAGGGATTGTTTGACTTCCGACTTGTGCTTTTTCCTTTATCTTCTTTTTGATAACATACTTTTTCCTTCTCTTCTTTCTACATTTGGTTTTATCTCATGCATGGCATGTGAAAGAAGGTCAATTCATCACTGCACAACTGTGTGTGTATCTATCAATCCCTTTTCGTACTCGAGCCGTTACCCTTAAGTTACTTTATGGTGTATTTGCAGTAACTGTGATGAGCATCATGTTATAGCCTATAGGACCTGTGGGCTCATGATGTAACTCAGTCTTCCTGTTATCTATCTCCTATGTCCGATCTTGTATAGTCTACTGTATTTTACAGAATTCAATTAAAAAATTAGTCGAATGAGTTATTTTATTCGGGGTGCAGTCGATATATGTGAAATGATGTGAATCTTAAAATAGTGTATTGGTAGTAGTAAATAGTGAGAGGAGTTTATATATCAGTTTGACTTTAGAATTTGTTGATTTTTCCATGTAAGGAAAGAGTTCCATTTTCGGGAAATGGAAAAAACAGATAGTAGGTCAAGACAAATGGAATGAAGTTCAAGAGAAATTGGACAAGAGTAAATCTTTTCTTGTTGTCATGAACTTGCAAGAAAATGAATTTTGGTGTTTCCCTAGATGTTTCTCATTTTATCCCGCTGTCCTCCTTATCTTTTCAAGAAACTGCTACTTCATTCAAAATTATGGTAAAATAGAAATGGAGAAATATATTCTTATTCATCATTTTGGTGCAATAATTAGCGCTTAAGGAAGTTTCTAAACATGGAGGAAAAATGAATTCACCGCATTTGGCAAGTGGAGGTGCCAATAAGGCTTGTAAATGGATCCATAGCTTGGATCGAAGTCCTGATCTATGCTTGAGTTAGAGGATGGTTCTGCAGATAGATGGATTTTGTAAAGCATGCCGCTTCTTCACAGTCTTTTAAATGAATGATGACCTGCATTAATGGTTCTGCTCACTTTGCTGCTCTGATTTACCCTTTTTTCATTTTCTTTTGGACTTTGGTACAGCTTTCAAGTTCTGTTCAAACAAGGACAGAAAGACCACAATAATTTATGTTATTGTTGGAGTTTTGGCTGCATGTATCACTTTTTTCGTACTGAGCATTCTTTGGTGGAAAGGCTGTCTATGTAGAAAAAGTAAAAGAAGAGGTGAGCTTGAAAAGTTTCTAAAATTGCAAATTTAAATAGTAGTTATTAATCTACTCTTCGGTGGATTTTGTTGAATGCAATCCATTGTATATTCGAAAGTGATCAAAATACAAACATGCATGATTAATCATATTGAAGGTCTTGAAATCCAAAGTCTTGTTTAATGTAATAGCCTAACACATTGATTGACCTAGGAGATTCATTATTTTATGAAAATCTAGGAGACTCATCATTATTGTATCAAATCTAGAAACACCTTAATTAATGCTAGTTACACATCTTCGTTGTCTCAAATCTTACTGGTACATGAATTTTAAGAACAGTAGGTATTTGTGTAAGAGTTTAGGAGCAGTGGGGTTTACCATTTCAAGAAAAAGATAGCCATGTCAATGCTAATGCAATGATAAGAATTTATTTATCACAAGAGAACACAAAATTCTGTAACTCATCTCTACTTATTTTTTGGACAGCTCTCAATGGTGTAGAGCTGCAGATGGTTTGTTTTACTCTGAAGCAAATAAAAACTGCCACTAAAAATTTTGATGCTTCAAACAAGATTGGCGAAGGTGGTTTTGGTCCTGTTTACAAGGTATGCTTATAATTGGAGACTAGTGATTTTTCTTTTACTTGTACATCATGTCACATTGTACCTCTGCCTACGAGACTTGGTGCTGTTTCCATAAACATGTAAACCTTCAAATTCTATTTACCCAAACCTTCTGAGTTTGAGCATGGAAATACATAAGTAGCTCATAATTCATCTGCCTTTAGCTGCTGCGCACTGGTTCTATCCTCTTACCCCGTGGAATCTAACAACTGATTTCGTGTAGGGTCAATTACTTGATGGTACATTAGTTGCAGTGAAGCAGCTCTCCTCTCAATCAAAGCAAGGCAACCGTGAATTCTTGAATGAGATTAGCACGATATCCTGTTTGCAACACCCCAATCTGGTTAAGCTTCATGGGTGCTGTATTGAAGCAGACCAGTTACTGCTTGTATATGAATACTTAGATAACAATAGCCTTGCGAGCGTTTTGTTTGGTAATTACTCCGTGTCCTCTTTATGTATAAATCTAGTTATCCTCTGGGTCAAGATTTTCAGTGGTGAATTTTCTGGTTCAGAGAACAGCCGATTGAATCTGGATTGGCCCACAAGGTTTAGGATCTGTCTCGGAATAGCAAGAGGTCTAGCTTTTCTACATGAGGAATCAAGCCTAAAAATTGTACATCGGGACATCAAAGCTACCAATGTGCTTCTGGATGGACAGCTCAATCCCAAAATCTCCGACTTTGGACTAGCTAGACTCACTGAAGATGAGAAGACCCATATTAGTACTCGAGTTGCTGGAACAATGTAAGGTCACTACTTTTCCAGCTAGAAGTCTAAAGTATTTTACGTTAACAAACCTTCTAATCTTAACACTTGCAGAGGATACATGGCACCAGAATATGCACTCTGGGGTTATTTGACTGACAAGGCAGATGTTTACAGCTTTGGAGTTGTACTTTTGGAAACTGTCAGTGGAAAGAACAACAATAACTACATGCCGAGCCACACTAGCATTTGTCTCTTAGATTGGGTATAAATCTGATCCCTGTTTGCTTGTTGTATCTCTCTTATCAAGGCTCAGCTTGAATGTTTCGATGACAATATAAAGATCTTCCAATTCTTTCTTCATTTTTCACTCTTCCATTGAAATTACTGGCTGTGCCTGTAAAGCTACACTGTTACAGGCCTGTCACTTGCATCTAAGTGGGAGTATAGAGGAGCTCATAGATCAGAGATTGGGGTCTGATATTAATAAACAAGAAGTGGAAAAAATAGTAAAAGTGGCACTCTTGTGCACTAGTGCCACTCCCTCACTCAGGCCTATCATGTCCGAGGTAGTGTCTATGCTTGAAGGACGAATCGCTATTCCAGATGAAATTCCAGAGGCAAGTACTTATTCCAATGATCTGAGGTTTAAAGCCATGAAAGATTTTCATCAAGAGAGGCAAAATCAGAAGCTAATTGAAACCCAAACTCAGAACACCATAACTATTCGAACTGACATGGGCTCTTCTTCTGCATCTACAACTCTAATATGTTCGATTAAGTTCGGTTTCAAGATCAAACAGACACGTAATGTCATTTCATCCATGGTAAGCCTGGCTCATTCTAACTTGTTGTGTTCTCGAGGGTGCTAGACCACCTCCATGTGTATTTATACTTGTAATTAAGCAATTTGTTCAATTTTTTTATAGCAGGCTTACTGTATAATGTAAATACATGTTTCAGTTTTGAGGCTAAGGATGCAACATTTTTTTCTTCTGCTGCTGCACTTTTGAAACATGACAACTTTTTGTTACACTTTTTTTCTCCACTATGTTTCTCGAACTCTCCAAAACTTTACCACACCAGCGTCAAATCCATCCGACACGCACTCGTCGATATTTTTGAAGTGTCCGAGAAACATAATCTAAATTCTCATCTCTGATCACACCATCAACACCAGTTTTCCCATTGTCCCTTATAAACCTACCATCAGTACCAACATTTCAGTCAATCATTAGAAGGTTTCTGCCATGTAACCAACCTCCATGTTTGAATAGGGATCTTGGTATAAAATTGAAAAGGAAAAAAAAAAGTCATAAGAAGAAAAAGATAAAATGCTTTTTGAATATTATTGGTCGTTTCGAACAACACATACATATCCAATGTAGTTCCACATGAAAAATAATATTACTCAAGAGAAACTCAATGTCACAAATAGAGCTAGAGTTCTATTTACGACAGAATGCACTAACTTTGGATCCCTCAGCCCTACCTAGCTGGCCAGCCTACCCTGCCAGGCAACATGGATTAGATTGGAGTAAACAAAACATGATGAACGTAAATACTAATTATTTAATAATATTATACTAATTGTTTTGTTAACGTAGTAAACAAAAAGAAAACCAACTGAAGCAATATTTGATGATATGCAAGTTTTAGATATTTGTTTAACGAAAAGTCAAAGGTCTCCAATTGAAAAGTTTCAAACTGTTGTTTTATGATAGTGGCCAAATTTTTAAAAGACGAATATATACTTTTTAAATTTCTGAATGCACTTATTTTTTTAAGAATAAAAGTGCTTGGTAAAAAAACAAACCAAGTATATTTAGGTAGTGTCTATTTTTTAATACGTAAAAGCTATTTTTAAAAATTATCACTCAAATAGAATTGCTGTTTTTTCAAAATATTTTTGATAAGTTGATCTTGACCATTTGACACTATAATGATATGTTTATTATGCGAATTTAGCTAAGACATTTTCTTTTATTTCGTAAAGATATTACACCTTCATTTTTCTTTAATATATATTATATGAAAAAAATAGTTTCTTCTTTTAAAATACTAGTTTTTCGATACGTGTGTTGCACGTGATTATCAATTTAGAAAATTTAAGCAAAAATTTGAATTATAAGCTTTGCACAAAAGATATTTAGAAACACATTTCTACATCACAAGAGAAATTGTTAATAAAAACAAATAAATTTAGACTACAATAAAAATTAAACTAATACAAATTTCAACTGGCGTTATTACAAATTATATAAATCTTTCTTCATCGAAAATAATTAAATATTAAGAAATAGTAAATCAATAAAACAAAAGGGTAATGTTTATATACTAATAATTATTTTGAAACAAACAACCTGACAATCTAAATCACATAAGTAGCATTGAAAAATAAAGACATTCTATTGTCTTGAGCAGCAAAAAACAAATTATTCTCTAACTCTTGAGAAGTTCAATAATTTTTATAAAAGATATTAAGAAGCATATAGCTACATCACAAGAGAAATTGTTAACAAAAACAAATGAATTTAGACTACATCATGTTAACTTCATATATTGGAACATTACATACTATTGTATATACTAAGCAAAAAAATAACTATTATATCATCAGAATTATTTTCCTCTAGTACTCGAGGTTAATGAATATTTGTTCTTACGATAGAACAATTTACTTCATCAGAATAGTGGTACCTCATATTCCGCTAAACTTCAAACTCACTCAACGACAATAAAATCACAACAAAGTGTAGCATGAACAAACATTTTTTGTGTCTTATC
>JAJOOD010018520.1:0-25356 GCA_029582525.1 Solanum tacnaense
CACTTCCGACAGAGCGGTCATGGTTGCAGCATTGGTAGCAGGCGTCGAGATCGACTTTGCCCGCATGCTGCTGGCAGAAATTCACGAGAGGGCCTTCAGGACCTCCACCACTTACCCCTTCCCCTGTTTGATTTTTCATTTGTGCAGGGACTCTGGAGTGCCGATCTGGCATTGCGACAAGTTAGTCCATCCTACAGGGCATTGGACATCGGCCTTATTCGAGATGAAGCAAATGTGGCAGCACCTCGCAGAGTGCCCCAAATTGAGATACCTCCCTTGGGTCCCGATCTTGCAGACACAGTGGGGCAGGCACAGGGCGGTGACCCCATTATCCCAGATCACGCCGACGCTGTCCCCTGCTCTTCTTCTCAGGCAGCTAGTGTTGCTCCTAGTTCTTCTAGGTCCACACCACAGTTAGGAGCGGCGGTTGTCCCGACGGCCAGAATACAGAAGTTAGAAGCGCAGATGGCCACACTGCTGCATCACATCCAGCCATGGATGCAGAAGTCGATAGCTGAGTCCGAGGCGAGGATGGAGCGCAGGATGGAGGCGATAATGGACCGGAAGGTCCAAGCTGTTAATAAGAGGCTTAACGCCTTCGAGTTGAGATTTCTTGAGCGATCAGCCCCGGCTACAAATCTATCTACATTACAGGCTGATTTAGCCAGCCTCCGGACTGACGTTGATGCTATCTTTGCTGCACCTTCAGTTGAGACTCAGGCTGCCCCTCTGCATTTACTTAAATGACACACATCAAAGAGCGATGATATAATTGAAGGCGATCCATTTAAGTACAAATAAATAAGTATGAAGGTATAAATTTATTTGTTATTATCTAGCAATATTTTTAAATTAGTGAATGTTGTGTAATATTTATATTTTTTGTAGATTGTACACTCATACCTTGCCCCTACTGTCGTGAGATGAATCAGAATGACATGGCTACATTTAAGCTATATACGAACGAAGTAAAAGACACTATCCTCGATGCCTTAAAAGTCAAATTGAAAGGTGTAATTGTCGTCACTTTAGCAGTAGAAAGCGTGGAGGATGATTATTTAGGTGATCACAAGTCTATCCCACTTTGTGAGAATTCTGTTTCGAGTAGAAAGAAAAATGTACCAAATAGTTCGAATGATGGGATATGCATGAGCGTGTTGCATCCCTTAAACAATCAATGATCGAAGTTATTACTTATGTACGAGATGAAAATTGAGGAGAATTGAAAAGAACAAGAAGAACCAAGGTAAACTAGTTTATATATTGTTGGTGTAATTTATTTGTATGAAGGCTTGACTACTATCCTTGCAGAAGCAGCGGTCGATGAAGACCATGTAGTAGTAGTCAATGAAGACCTTGCAACATTAGTCACTGAAGACCTTGCAGATACAGTAATCGATGAAGTCCTTGCAACAATAGCCAATGAAGACCTTGCAATAATAGTCGATGAAGATCTCATATCAATTGGTGAATACATTACAGAAAAAGTTGATGAAGTGGTAGAAGAGATATAAGAAAGAACATGAAAAAGAAAATGAGAACATCAGATGGGGAAGAGAAGAAAGAATAAGAAAAACAAAATGAGAAGTCATCAGATGAGGAAGAGAAGAAAGAAGAACAAAAAATTTCTAAAAATGACCTTCTGAGTCATTACATTAAGTCGAATTGAACTCAAGACCTCTTCCAACTTAAAACTACTCTAAACCAATGAGTCAAGGATATAATCTATTTACATTTATGATAATTAATTTTTTTTGATAATTAATTTTTTTTTTATCTTTTGTTCTATAAATACTGACAACACTTCCTAAAAATTATGTAAGATGTGGCTAAAACCTCTAAATGGTTTTTTTTTCTTCAAAAGCATGTATGCAAAGTGTTTGAAAGTATATTTGAAAGACTGGTTTGATTGCCCAGCTCGTAATTCCTGTCCCCAGTTCCTCTTTTTCTGCCCCATTTTTAGAAAGGATTTTCCCATTTTTTCCATTAATATGAATTATTTTTGAAAGTATAAATAGTGTAAAGTTTCTTCATTGTTAATTTTGACATTGATAGATACGATAGTGTATTAAAAAGTAGATAAAGGATAAATTAGTAAAAAGAATTATTTATGATTTCTTAAAAAACATGTAAATAAAAAAGTGGACAAACAATATAGAATAAATAGATTATACATTCTATTGCATTATGGTTTTTCTCACTAACTCTTGCATCACATTTAGGGGTGGCAAAATCAAACTCAACTCATCCAATCAATCCAATCCATTTAAGTTTGGTGTTGAACCGCTCATTCATTATCTTAACCCATTTCAATCCATTAAGAATTAGATTGATATGTAACTCAAGAATTAGGTTGATATGTAATCCGAATTGACTCATGAGAAATCTTGTCAAAATATTTTTAAAGTATTTTTTTTTCAATTTGATATGTTATATATAGTCACAGTACAGAAAAAAAACAATTTTATTAGTGATTAATATAGTTGAAAAGTACAAATAAAATATTAAGCTGAGTAAAAGTTGAATTGGATTGGGTCTTAACCTGTTATCAGGGGTGGATCTACGTAATAATGTGGGGGTGCCATGACACCCAGTATTTTCGGTCGAAACTCTACATATATATGTATATATGTATCAGAATGTATAAATACAATACATGACACTCCCCGAAACAAATGACTGTGTAGTCCCAATGGCAAGTTGTAAAGTTAAGGTCCCCATGGTATGTGGTTCAAATCTGGCTTCACACAATTTTCCTTACAAATATAATACATGCCGTTTTGTTATTTTGACAAAAAATTAAGATTGACTAGATTCGAACTCAGTTTGTTTGAACAAGTTTTTAAAATAAAATTGTTATGTAATTTATTTATTTTTCTTTTCCAAAAGTGTTTAAAAATATATACTTTTAATAAGTATCCGTTTGTGTTTGACCAATTAATTTTAAAAACACTTATGAATCACAATTAGTATTTGGCCAATTTTTTAAAAAGTGTTTATCAATTTTTATCAACCAAATAAAAAAGTTTATTTTTAAAAAAATCAAAAGTAGTTTTTCAAGAAAAATCTACTTCTTTCAGATTTTGAAAAACAATTTTTGCTACTTGTCAAAAACACTTATTTTCTCCTAATAACATGACCAAATACCTCTTCTTCTTTTTTTTCTTTTTAAAAAAAGGCACTTTTGGGGTCAAACGGGCTATTAGAGTTCTCCTATGTAAATTTAGAAAATAATGTTATTGTTCATAAAATGTGGCACCCTACACCTCAAAATCCTGAATTCACCTTTGCCCGTTATATAACCTATTACCTAATCCATTTTGACACAACCCATGAAATAACTGTTACCTAATCTGTTTTGACCCAAGTATATTTGGGTTGAGTTGGGTTGGATTGGGTTGAGTCTTGACCTGATTATTGTCTTAACCTATTATGACCCACCCAAATTTGAGCCAAAGCGCCAAATTGCCACCCCTAATCACATTTTAGGAGGTAGTCAATGAAACAAAATTGTAGTCAGTGAAACAAAATCGCAAGATTGGAAGTGAGAGGTACTAATTACCATCTAAGCAACTTTCTCTTGTCAATGTAGACGTACATTCGGTGTTCAAATCCAACACCCTGGGAGGGACTGGCACTCGAGAACCATTACTAACACCAAGTGAACCCTTGGTCTGACTTACTTACTCAGCAGAAGACTCTAAGCATTATTACAATGATCAAACACACTTACTTAGTTTTTGAATAAAATAACTTAAAATGTTAATAAGTCAACATCCAACTTGGCCAAAATGGAAAATCAAGTCTTAACATAAGATAATGACAATGAAAAGATTACAGGACTAATATCTGACTGTCTATTGAGCCTCTAAAACAACTGAGATGGATGTCGGGACAAGACCCCCGATCATCCTCAAAAATGAAATACTAAAAAGTAAATGATAACAAAGGTGCCCTCCGGAAAGCAAGGATGCTCACCAACTGACTCTAAATGCTCAACTGGATCAACGAGGCGTTAGATGATGATCCTGGTTACTTGGGTCTGCATCATAATAAGATGCAGGACAAATGGCATCAATACATTGAATGTACGAGTATGCGAGGGGAATTCTAAAACAAGACATAAGCTTGAAAGGAACTGAAGAACTTACCTGGCTCAACTCAACTCAACATAACTGAACTCATTTCAATATAAAGCAGTTTAAAACAAGTGCAATATAAAGAAAAGTTGTTTGAAACATGATGTCAACTCTGTGTATAAGCAAAGATACATATAACTCTGAAATGTATGTAAAAATGTAATAAACTGTGTATATAAGAATACAATTACTTCTATGGGAGTTTCTCTAATCGAAAACCTTCACGTAGGAGCTATTGTGATGATACAATATTTTGCCTCACGCTGCCAAGGATGTCCTATACCTTGCCGAGGGTATAGAACCTGAACTACTAAGTGGATCCACTAGTCTATGCTAAAAAGCACTAAGGAATCGCCTAAAAAGTATGACCCTTTTTCTACCCATGGTGGCTATATGGTTTATGTGGGCTGTGAGTTGTCTGAACTCTCCCCCTTATTGGTGCTCAATACTACTCCCAAAAATATGATACTAGCTCTTATGTTTAAAAACATATTTCTTTCTGTGATTTGAGATAATTGCTCATAAACTTAGGTTAAAGGCTATCTTGGAAATCAAAGTTTCCTCTCTTGCTTAATTGTGAAAGCACTTGCTCTTTTTTGAAAACTCGCTCAAAGGCTCTTTGGAAATCAAGGTTTCCTTTTCTTGTTTAAATGTGAAAATATTTTAACTCTTTGGGAATACATAATCCCCATATACTTTGAAGAAATGAACTTCAACTTTACTCTTTACTCAACTCAAAACTCAAGTCTTAAAACTAAGTTAAATCATTTGTAAAAGACTTTTTGAATACTCTATGAACTTCTCTTTATTTGGCTCTTAACTTCTCTTGACTTGACTCTTAACTGATCCTTGAATTTAATTATGGATTCAAGGATTGAGATTTGTGATAGGATGGATCTCATGATGCTTAGGAGTGTTTTTAGATAGTTAAACATGAGAAAAGATTAAGAAATCACTTTCTGAAAGTTGGTCTGCGATGCGGAGATGTATTTAAATTTTTGGTTGCAAAAATATTATTTGAGGCAGAACGGTCCGTGATCACTCTGCGACGCGAGGGATGATTTTCCAACTCTGAGGAACAGGTTCGCGATGCGGACCTGGTACCCAATTTTGCCCGACTTATTCCTTCTTTGTTTTCCAGCCTAAATTCGATTCTTTTTCTCCAATTCTCTTTAGATTCTGATACCCAACATATGTACACAAGAATCTAATCAAGCACAACTCTAAAATCGACCTTAAACTCTCAAGAACTCTTCAATCTCATCCAAAATTCAAGAACAAAAGTAAATTCAAGAACACACATCAAGAACATTCAAACTTTCAACTTTTAGGACAAATTCATGCTGAATTAAACATGTTTGGCGCATGGGTGAACGAACCCAACGCTGTGTGAACTCACATACCTCGTAGGGATCACCCCTTGATGAAATTCTCAAGCTATTTTTGAAGAACTTGACGATTCTTGCCCATTCTCCTCCTTTCTCTTCTTCTTTTCTCTTTTCTAAAGCCCTAACTCAATATTATAAAAGCGTAAACTAACCAAGTTCAGTTTACACCCCTAAGTAATTACCAAAAAAAAATTAAAATAAAAGGGTTAGGAAAGGACCAAACTACCCTTCTTAAATCCGGATTAGACTTTCCTTATTTGAACAACACAAATTAAAATGGGCATATCTCAGTCATACAAACTCGGAATAACGTACACTCAACGTTGTTGGAAAAATTATTCCAAGATCTTTCCTACGATATCTGGAAACACACCTAACTCATCCTGAGCTAGGAGTTATGGTCGTTTGAAGTTGACCAAAAAATCCAACTTAACATACTTAACAAATTTCCAGATTTTTTTACATTCTTTCCAAAACTGACTATTTCCACTTTTAACTTCTTTCTACTTCTTTCTAGTTACGGGGTGTTACAATATCTCCCCCTTGGGAATATTTGTCCTCGAATGAGCTTACTCTTAGTAGGCTAAGGGTGTAACATCTAACATTCAGCTCAAACACCCAACAATCAATGCAAACACAACATGCAATCTCATAATTAAAGAGTACTAAGAAAAGAATTAGTACCTTGATCTGGAATTTCTCCGGTTTCAAAGAGATGTGGGTATCTCTTCTTCATATCTTCCTCAGCTTCCGAAGTAACTTCCTCAACAAATTGGTTCCTCCAAAGGACTTTGACTGATGCTACTTCCTTAGTCCTCAACTTGCAAACTTGGCGATCTAGAATCTGCATCAGAATCTCTTCATAAGTTAAGCTATCCTTGATCCCAATATGTTCATTTGGTATGATTATTGAAGGATCGCCCATGCACTTCTTCAATATGGAGATGTGAAATATCGAATGAACCGCGGCTAATTTTTGTGGTTGCTCCAACTCATAAGCTACATTACCTACCCTTTTCGATATTTTGTAAGAGCCAATATACTGGGGACTAAGCTTCCCCTTCTTACCAAATCTCATAATGTCTTTCATGGGTGAAACTTTCAAGTATACCCAATCATCTACTTCAATCTCTAACTCCCTTCTCCTAACATCAGTGTAGGATTTCTGACGACTCTACGCTGTTTTCAACCTCTCTTGAATGGCTTTGACTTTCTCGATAGCTTGATGCACTCAATCTGGTCCTATCAACCCAGCTTCACCAACTTCAAACCATCCAATTGGAGATCTACATATTCTCCCATAAAGAGCTTCATAAGGAGCCATCTAGATGCAAGAGTGGTAACTATTGTTATACACAAACTCAATGAGAGGCAAGTGAGCATCCCAATTCCCCTTGAAATCAATCACACAGGCCCTCAACATATCCTCTAAAGTCTGAATAGTGCGCTCTGCTTGACCATCCATCTGAGGATGAAAAGCAGTACTCAAGTTCACCTTTGAACCCAAGCCTTTCTTAAGACATTTCCAGAACTGTGCAGTAAATTGATCACCTCTATCTCAAATAATCGAAACTGGCACCCGATGAAGTCTAACTACCTCTTGAATATACAACTTAGCATAATCTTTTGTTGAATGGGTAGTCTTAATCGATAAAAAGTGGGCTGATTTTGTCATTCTATCAACAATCACCCAAATAGAATCATGGTGCCTGCGAGACCTTGGTAAACCTATGATGAAGTCCATATTAATAATCTCCTACTTCCATTCCGAAAGTTCTATATTTTGAGCCAAACCACCGAGCCTTTGGTGCTCTACTTTAACTTGTTGACAATTCGGACGCATAGCAACAAATTCCACAATGCCCTTCTTCGTACTACTCCACCAATAAACTTCTCTCAAATCACGATACATTTTTTGTGGAACCTGTATGAATAGAATATCTGGAGCTTTGAGCTTCCTTCATGATCCTCTCTTGGAGTTCATCCACCCTTGGTACACACAATCTACCTTGATACCTCAATACACCATCTCCCCCTTGTTTCCATTACTTTTTGCTTATGAACATTTGCCTTCAACTCAAGCAAAATGTGATCTTCGTCTTGCTTCTCTTTTACTTTTGACACTAATGATGATTCAACTCCATTCATCACCACTACTCCTTCTTCTGTGGAATCCATCAGTCGGACTCCCAAGCGTGCAAGTCTATGCACATCTTTCGCTAACTCTCTCTTTTCTTCCTCAAAATGGGTGGTACTACCTATAGATAACCTGCTTAAAGCATCAACAACAACATTAGCCTTGCATGGGTGGTAAAGAATAATCATGTCATAATTCTTGAGTAATTCTAACCACCTCCTTTGTCTGAGATTAAGCTCTTTCTGAGTAAACGGTACATACTGAAGGCTCTTGTGATCGGTGAACATATCCATATGAACACCATAAAGATAATGGCGCTATATTTTCAAAGCAAATACTACAGGAGCCAACTCTAAGTCATGGGTTGGGTAGTTCTTCTCATGAACTTTCAACTGTCTAGAGGCATAAGTTATAACCTTGCCATTCTGCATTAACACACAACCCAAACCAACTCTAGACGCATCACAATAGACTACAAAGCCTTGCGTACCTTTTAGTAATGTCAAAACTGGGGCAGTAGTCAACCTCTTTTTTCAATTCCTGAAAGCTTTTCTCACAAACTTCAGACTATTGAAACTTCATTGTCTTCTAAGTTAACTTGGTCAAAGGGGATGAAATAGATGAGAACCCCTCTACGAACCTTCTATAATAGCCAACCAAACCCAAGAAACTGCTAATATCAATTGGAGATGTGGGTCTAGGCCAATTCTGCACTGCCTCAATTTTCTGAGTATCATCTTTAATTCCCTCTCCAGACACAATATGGCCTAAGAATGCCACAGACTCAAGCCAGAACTCACACTTAGAGAACTTGGAATACGACTCTCTATCTTTTAAAGTCTGAAGAACTATTTTGAGATGACTAGCACGATCTTCTTCATTCCTTGAATAGATTAGTATGTCATCAATGAAGACGATAACAAACATATCTAAATAACGTTTGAATACTCTATTCATAAGGTCCATGAATGCTGCAGGCGCATTGGTCAAACCAAAGGACATGAACAAAAACTCATAATGACCATAACGGGTTCTGAAAGCTATCTTTGAAATATCACATTCCCTTACTCTTAACTGATGGTAGCCTGATCTGAGGTCTATCTTAGAGAAACAAGTAGCACCCTGAAGCTAATCTAAAAGGTCATCAATTCTTGGAAGAGGATACTTATTCTTGATGGTAACCTTGTTCAATTGACGCTAATCTATACATATCCTAAGGAAACCATCCTTCTTCCTTATAAACAAGATTGGAGCGCCCCAAGGTAAGACACTTGGTCGAATGAAACCTTTATCTAGGAGATCTTTCAACTACTCTTTTAGCTCGTTCAACTCTGCTGGTGCCATTCTATATGGCGAAATAGATATATGACGAGTATCTGGGAGAACATCTATACCAAAGTCTATCTCTCTCGGGATGGACTCCAGGTAGATCATCTAGAAAGACTTCTAGAAACTGTTTTACTACCGAAACTGACTGAATAGGAGGTATCTCAAGACTAGAGACATTAACTCGGACTAAATAATAGACAAATCCCTTGGAAACTAACTTTCTTGCCTTAAGGTACGAAACAAAATGACCCTTAGGCACAGTCGAACTACTTTTCCACTCTAAGACTGGCTTATTTGGAAAGTGAAACTTGACAACTCGAGTTCTACAATCCACTGAGGCATAACAAGCATAAATCCAGTCCATACCAAGAATGACATCAAAATCTACCATGTCTAACTCAATTAAATCAGCCATAGTACTATTGTGATTGATGAAAACTAGACAATCATGATAGACTCTCTCTGCTAGAATAGACTCACCAACATGTGTAGAAACACTGAATGGTTCACTAAGTTGCTCAGGAATAACATTAAAATTCATCGCAACATACAGAGTTACAAAGGATAAACTCGTTCCTAGGTCTAGTAAAGCATAAACATTAAAGTTAAAGACTTGGATCGTACCAGTAACAACATCTGGCGAATCCTCTTGATCTTGGTGACTTGTGATAGCATATAGGTTGTTTGATACTCCGCCAGTACCGGAAGTAGCCCCTCTAGGTGCAACCCTGTCTGGTGGAGCAACTGAAGAAAACTAGGCTCTATTGGCCCCATTACCTTTCCCTGCTTGTTCTTTAGATACTCTCGCATGAAATGCCCATTCTGGCCACACTTGAAACAACTAGTGGAGCCCTCACGACATGTACCTAAGTGGTTCCTACCACACTTAGAGCAGGCAGGATGCTTACTACCCCCTTGAGCCACACTACCCTTGGAATAGGCAGGCTTGGCTCTGAAATTCTGACTATTATACTCAGTTTTGTTCTTCGATGCAGGTGCACTAGCAGATGATTGAGCATGTCCCTTCTATTTCTGTTGGAAGGATGACCGATTGGCATTACTCTTTTGCTGCCCGAACTTATTTTCTGTCTTAGCTCTCTTGTTCTTAAACTCTTCTCTATCCCTTAGCTTATCTTCCTCAACCTGCTGCACATAGACCATCAACCTTGATATATCCATGTAACCTATCAGATTGCAGTCCTACCTTGCTTACTCGATAGACGATACAACCCAGCAATAAACAAGCTCATTCTACTCCTTATATCCGCAACCATCTCCGAAGCATAATGGGATAGTTGGGTAAACTTTAACCCATACTCATGAACGCTCAAAGAATCCTGCTTAAGTAAGAGGAACTCTCGTACCTTAGCCTCTTTCAGGTCTCGGGGGAAGAAACTCCCCAAAAAGGCCTTCTCAATACAAGCCCAACTCGCAGGTGGTGCATCCTCAGCTCGATTCTTTTTCCATTGATCGAAACAAATCCTAGCGACACCTTTCATTTGTTATGCAGCTAGTTCCACCCTCTCAGTATCAGCAATGTGCATGACATCAAATACCTTTTGCAGCTCCTCAATAAAGTTCTATGGATCCTCAGTAGTGCTTAAACTAGTGAAACTTGGAGGGTTCATCCTCAAGAATTCGCGAATCCTTAAAGTGTCAGCCTCTTCTTGTCGAGCTCCTCTTTGTTGCCCAACCTGGTGAGTCACATCTTGACTTAGAATCCTTATTGCTTCTCTGAACTCAACATTGGTAACTTCTCCTTGGGGTTGCACTTCAGGTGCATTGGGTACCCCTTGCTCCTCAACATTACGCCTAGCAAGATGACCTCTGACAGCTCTTCGTGGAGGCATGATTAACTGAAAAACACGCGCAAGCACGAATAAGAAAGAAACATTTTAGAGATCAAACTCTAACGCACGAAATGAGTGTGAAAGAAGTGAGAAATTTTCCCAAGTGTTGCAGCGTCCTAATTATAGATATGGCGCGCTTCACACCGATAACTACGACTCTACAGACACGGCTTCATAAACTCCCTAGGACTCTTGAACTTTGTGCTCTGATACCAAGATTTTCATGCCTCAAGCCTACACCCTGGCAGGACTAGCACTCGAGAATCATTGTTGGCCCCAAGCGAACCCTTAACATGGGTTACTTACTCAACAGAATACTCTAACTATTATTACAACGATCAAATGTACATACTCAATTGTTAAATAAAATAACTTAGAATGTTTACAAGTCAACATCCAACTTGGCCAAAATGGCAACTCAAGTCTTAACATAAGATAATGACAATGAAAAGACTACAAGGCTAACATCTGAATGTCTATGAAGCCTCTAAAACAACTAAGATGGATGTTGGGACAAGACCCCCAATCATCCTCACAAATGAAATACTAAAAAGTAAATGATAACAAAGGAGCCCTCCGGAAAACAATGAGGCTCACCAACTAACTTTGAATGCTCAACTGGATCAATGAGGCGCTTGATAATCATCCTGGTTACCTGTGTCTGCATCATAATGAGATGCAGGCCAAATGGCATCAATATATTGAATGTATGAGTATGCGAGGGGAATTCTAAAATAAGATATAAGCTTGAAAGGAACTGAGGAACTTAGCTGGCTCAACTTAACTCAACATAACTGAACTCATTTTAATATAAAGCAGTTTAAAACAAGTGCAATATAAAGAAAAGCGGTTTAAAACATGATGTCAACTGTGTGTATGCAAAGATACATATAACTCTGAAATGTATGTAAAAATACAATAAACTGTGTATATAAGAGTACAATTACTTCTGTGGGAGTTTCTTTAATCGACAACCATCATGTAAGAGCTATTGTGATGATACAACATTTTGCCTCACGCTGCCAGGGCCATCCTATACCTTGCCGATGTTATAGAACCTGAACTACTAAGTGGATCCACTAGTCTATGCTAAAAAGCACTAAGGAATCATCTAAAAAGTATGACCCTTTTTCTACTCATGGTGGCTACATAGTTTATGGGGGCTGTGAGTTGTCTGAACTTTCCCCCTTATCGGTGCTCAATACTACTCCCAAAATATAATACTAGCTCTTATGTTTAAACACATACTTCTTTCTGTGATTTGAGATAATTTCTCAAAAACTTAGCTCAAAGGCTATCTTGGAAATCAAAGTTTCCTCTCTTGCTAAATTGTGAAAGCACTTACTCTTTTCTGAAAACCAGCTCAAAGGCTCTTTGGAAATCAAGGTTTCCTTTTCTTATTTAAATGTGTAAATATTTTAACTCTTTGGAAATACATAGTCCCCATATACGTTGAAGAAATGAACTTCAACTTTACTATTTACTCAACTCAAAACTCAAGTCTTAAAACAAAGTTAAATCATTTGTAAAAGACTTTTGGACACTATATTAACTTCTCTTGACTTGACTCTTAATTGATCCTTGAACTGAATTATGGATTCAAGGATTGAGATTTGGGATAGGAAGGATCTCATGATGTTTAGGAGTGTTTTTAGATAGTTAAACACGAGAAAAGATCAAGAAATCATTGTCTGAAAGCTGGTCCGCGATGCGGAGTTGTATTTAAATTTTTGGTCGCAAAAATAATTTTTGAGGCGGAACGATCTGTGACCACTCCGCGACACGAAGGAGGATTTTCCAAATGTGAGGAACAGGTCTGCGTCGCGGACCTGGTACCCAGATTTGCCCGACTTGATCCTTCTTCATTTTCCAACCCCAATTCGCCTAAATTCGATTCTTTTTCTCCAATTCTCTTTAGATTCCGATACCCAGCATATGTACACAAGAATCTAATCAAACACAACTTTAAAATCGACCTTAAACTCTCAAGAACTCCTCAATCTCATCCCAAATTCAAGAACAAAAATAAATTCAAGAACACACATGAAGAACATTCAAACTTTCAAATTTTAGGATGAATTCATGCTGAATTAAAAATGTTTGGCGTGTGGGTGAACGAACCTAATGCTGTGTGAACTCAAATACCTTGTAGGGATCACCCCTAGATGAAATCCACAAGTGATTCTTGAAGAACTTGACGATTCTTGCTCTTTCTCGTCCTTTCTCTTCTTCTTTTCTCTTTTCTAAAACCCTAACTCAATATCGTAGAAGCGTAAACTTAACAAGTTCAGTTTAGACCCCTAAGTAATTACCAAAAATGAATTAAAATAAAAGGGTAAGGAAAAGACTAAACTACCCTTCTAAAATCAGGATTAGACTTTCCTTATTTGAACAACCCAACTTCAAATGGGCATATATTACTCATACAAACTCGGAATCACGCAAACTTGGCGGTGTTGGAAATATTATTCCAAGATCTTCCTACGATATCTGGAAACATACCTATCTCATCCTGAGCTTGGAGTTATGGTCGTTTGAAGTTGACCAAAAATCCAAGTTAACATACTTAACAAATTTCCAGATTTTTTTATATTCTTTCCAAAATTGACTATTTCCACTTTTTAACTTCTTTCTAGTTACGGAGTGTTACAGTCCATACTTTCTCCATAATTCAGATGAATGTGATCACTTCAACTTATGATGGGAAAGGATTTCCAGGTTGGAGAAGATCCAGACTCATTTCCCTGTTTGCTAAGAAGAAACTTGGATTTTTAAATTGGACCTGTGGTCCACCAGATCAAAAAACTCCACAATATGGGTAATGGAGTTATTGCAATGATATGGTAATATCATGGTTGTTAAACTCACTAACAGAAGAAATTAGAGATAGTGTTATCTACTCTAAACAACAAAAGAATTGTAGGACATCTTGGAGTACGTATTTGGTAGGAGAAATGGTGCTAAACTATATCACTTGCAAAAGGAACTATCAGAATCTATTCAAAGGAATTCTGATGTAGCAGGTTATTTCACTAAACTAAAACGTTTGTGGGATGAACTGGATGCACTTAACATTATGATTTGTTGTTCTTGTGTGTATTTGTGAGGGTAAGTCTAAACTAGTCAAGTCATAGGAGGATCAGCGATTGATACAATTTATCATGGGTCTCAATGATGTTTATTCCCAAGATAGGGGAAACATATTGTTGATGTACCCATTTCCTTACATTGACTATGGTTATGCACTGTTTTTACAAGATTAAAATCAAAGAGAAACCTATGCAAATAATTCATTTTCTAATGATTCTATGGGTTTCATGGCTAATTCTCAACCTATCCAAAGATCTGGAAATTTTGCTTCAAAGGAAAATTTCCTTCAGGGTAACTTTCCTGTAACACCCCGTATGCTAGGAAGACCAAAATGTAGAAATTTCAGAAGCAGCAAGTGCCACCAATGGGGCCAGCTACGGACCGTAGGGTGACCCACAGACCGTAGGTGGGGTCCATGGTTGGCCACATGTGTCCCTTCCCCAGAAACCCAAAAAATCCCAACTAAGGGTCGACCCACCTACGGACCGTAGGTGGGACCACGATCTGTGGTCTAAGACCGTAATTCAGACCCCTTAGCAGCCCTTCTCTGAAGCCAGTCGGCGACTAACCAGGATGGACCATAGGTCAGTCGATGGTCCGTCGGCTAGGCCCGTCACTTAGCCCCGACAACATTTAAGTCAGGGGTCGTTAGGTCTTTTTCCTATGTGTTGGGAATCTAAACTACGTTGTTTTGGTTAGTTTTAGTCTATTAACTTAATCAGACTTTACCCTAAGCTATTCATTCACCAAAAAAATAGAAATTTTAGAGGAAAAGAGGAGAAAGAGTCGACCAAGCCCTCTCCAAGAACGCATCAGGTTTCCTTCAGTTCCAGGCCGAAATCAAAAGATTTCTCCGTGAAATTCATCACTAGGTATGTGGAATATTACTAGTGGGTTCCTTTCACCCATTAGGTCCCTAGATTTCAGTCAGAATCTTGATTCCCTAAATATTGCTTAGACCTAGGGTTTCTAGAACTTCAGATAATTGTTGTGATTTAGCTGTTAGAATACTCCAAATAAGATTATCATGATTTCGTAACAATGTTGCTTAGTTGCTTGCATGAAATTCAGAATCCTAGATGTGTTGATTCATTTAGTTTATGAATTATACTTGCTAGGCCGTTTTATACAGATATACATGCATCAGTTTTCAAATGTTTCATTACCAGTACTTAATGTTGCATTTTCAATTAGCATATCAGAATCTTGAGCTATCTAGTTATTTTAGGTATGTTGTATTTTATACATTCTATTGGGAGTAGGATTAATATCGAGTTGGACTAGGGTTAGTCAACCTAATAGTCTCAGAACTACGTGCCCCCATAGGTTAAGTCCCCTATGTGGCCATCATATTTAGTGATCACGTTGGTCATGCCTCTATACTGTTGGCAAGGTATATTGGGTCCTCTCGATGGGGAGAATACATTCATGTGGTTTTATTTCGGTTATTAGTAGCTCCTTCTAGTGCATTGACTAGGTTACTAGTTATATGTTCAATATTCAGTTTCAGCATGTATGAACTTGTTCATTGCATTCTGTTTAGTTCATAAATATTCAGTATGTTTAGTATATTCCTCATGCGCATCTTATATCATTGATCAGTATGCTTTATTTTAGTTATGTATATGTTGTTCAGCTTTATCATATCATGCATGCTCAGTACCTTTAAGAATGCAACTCCTGTGATTTGGAAGTGTTTTACCAGAATTTTTCTGGATAGGTTCTTTCCAAGAGGGTTGAGAGAGGCAAAAGCTAATGAGTTCATGAATTTGAGGCAAGGCTCTATTTTAGTCCAAGAGTATAGACTTAAGTTAACCCAGCTCTCCAGGTATGCTCTACATATGGTTGTTGATCCCAGGGTACAAATGAGTAAGTTCCTTTTTAGGGTATCTGACCTTGTGAAGACAGAGTGCAGAAATGCTATGTTGTTGGAGGATATGAGTATCTCTAGGCTCATGACTCATGCTCAGCAGGTTGAGGGAGATAAGCTTAGGGAACAAGCTAAGGACAACAAGAAGGCTAAAACAGGGAATTATAAGTACTCTCATCAGACATCGGGTGGTGGAAATCGCTCGCAGTTTCAGCAAAAATCTTCAGCTCCAGCACCTTCATCAGCTAGTGCTCCATCCCCCAGGTTTCGACAGGATTAGAATGGTAGGGCATCAGGCTCTAAGTCCCAGGGGAGTGTTTCAAAAACTAGAACCTACCCAACTTGTCCAAAGTGTGGTAAGAACCATCCAGGCGAGTGTGTTAGAGGAAAATATGGATGTTTTGGGTGTGGTCAGGCTGGTTGTTGCTCCCCAATATACACACAAGTGTACGTGGTTGCGCAGGTAATAAGATTCTTTAAAGAAACGAGTTATCGTTCCCAAGGGACTTGTGATCGATTTATATCTAACACTCAATTCCACAAATAAAATAAAAGTAACTTTTCAAGAGTTGGTGATTGTTGTTTACTACTACTACGAATTATGCAATAATTAAAAGTAACTACTTCTGAACGACTTTAAGATGATGTTTCAAGCAAGTAAAAGACAATTCCAGGGCTGTATCATGCAATGAATATCATGTATCATATTATCGGCTTAGAGCTAATTTTAGTTGTCAAGTTACTGGTTTACAGGGTTAATTGTATGAGTCGGGTTACATACCTCTAATCGCCTACTCCAATTAGCTGCCTAACTACATCATTGAGCAGGCATAAATAGACTAACTGGCAAGCATTTATATTTCATCCTTTTACGTAACCAAGCGAGTTGTTCGTCCGGGCGTCACTCCTAAACACAAATCACCTCAACTTAATGGGTCGATCAAGCTCTCTATATTCTCTGGTCTATCTAATCCCTCCTCTCTCGATTTTAAGCTTAGACGATAGATTTATCTTATGGTGCGCAAGCATAAAATACTAAAACAAGAATATAAAAGTAACTTATAATGACAATCAAGAATTAATTCATAAACCTTAAATATTTAACATTCGATTCGTAGCTACCGCCCCAGAACTAGGGAGTTTAGCCAATCATGCTATTAGAAAACCACAAAATACTATTGTTCATGCGATTTCCAAAAAATAGAAGAGTTAGAAGATCGAAACCTATTACAAACGATGAAACTTGCTCTTGCACACATAAATAATGTCCAGCCTCTACAAATTAGCATTAGGAGTCTATTTATAGAAGTTAGAAAAACTAGAGCTTAAATCTACTTCAACAAGGAGTCTTTATTAAATCAAATTTCTCTCAAACGTCCGCAAAGTTGTAGGGCATCGCACCCTAATTGTGCCAGGCAGGCTGGCGCACCGCGCTGCCAGTGCACTAAACTGCAACCCCAGTAAACTGGGCCTTGGTGTGTCGTGCCCTTGCTGCACCAGTAATGCTAGGGAACCGCGCCAGCTTTTGCTCCTGGCGTCACTTGTCGTCTTCAACTTCTTTTCCTTCCTTGAATCGATCACTTCTCTTACGAACCCTGCAAAATTGCTAATCATGTATGTTAGTATGCAATCATCGTAATTCTAAGTACAACATGTTAGTTAGATTAGTGAATTTCCTTAAACTCACGTTAAAAGATGGGTAGTTTGTAGTAATTGGGCATATAAATATGCCCAAGATCACTGGTCATAGGTTGAGAAATTGCCCTTATTCTAAACAGATTGTCATTGAGGTAACACTAGCAGGGCTCAGTCTACAGCTTCAGCAGTACCAGCAGGTGTCCCGACTCAGCAGGGTACTACATCTGGTACAGGTGGCAGTCAACGCCAGAACAGGTTATATGCTCTCCAGGCTCGCCAGGACCAAGATTCTCCTGATGTGGTTACTGGTACGTTGCGAGTCTTCCATTTAGATGTTTATGCATTGTTAGATTCAGGGGCTACTCTTTCCTTTGTAACTCCGTATATAGTAGTAAACTTCGATGTTAGTCCAGAAACTCTCTCAGAACCCTTCTCAGTCCTTACTCTAGTCGATGACCCAGTTATACCTAAACGGGTATAAAAAATTTCCCTGTCACAGTCTCTCAGAAAATCACCTCAGCGGACCTTGTAGAGTTAGAAATGGTAGACTTTGATATCATTCTAGGCATGGATTGGTTACATTCCTGTTATGCCTCAGTCGATTGTAGAACTAGGAAATTCGTTTTCAGTTTCTTAGTGAAACTGTCTTAAAATGGAAGGGTAGTGGCTCAGTGCCTATGGGTCGATTCATTTCCTACCTTAAGGCATAAAAGATGATCTCTAAAGGGTATCTTTATTATCTAGTTCAAGTTAAGGATTCAAGCTCCGAAACCCCAACTCTTGAGTCAGTTCCAGTAGTTAGTGATTTCCCAGAAGTGTTATCCAGAAGATCTTCCTGGAGTTCCTCCCGAAAGGGAAATCGACTTTGGGATTGATCTCCTTCTAGATACCTAGCCTATTTCTATTCCTCCTTACAAAATGGCTCCAACTGAGCTTAAGGAATTGAAAGAGCAGTTGAAAGACCTTTTAGATAAGCGCTTCATCAGACCAATATTTCCTCATGGGGTGCACCAGTATTGTTCGTGAGAAAGAAAGATGGGTCTCTCAGGATGTGCATTGAATATCAGCAGTTGAAAAAAGTCACAATCAAGAATAAATACCCTATACCCATGATTGATAACTTGTTCGACCAACTTCAGGGTGCTAGTCATTTTTCAAAAATAGACCTCAGATCTAGTTATCATCAGGTCAGAGTCAGAGATAGTGACATTTCAAAAATAGCCTTCTGAACTCGGTGTGGTCATTATAAATTTGTAGTCATGTCATTTTGACTAACCAATGCTTCAACAGCTTTTATGGACTTGATAAAAAGGGTGTTCAAGCAGTATTTGGACTTGTTCGTTATCATCTTTATTGATGATATTCTCATTTACTCTAGGACTGAGGAAGAACATGCGACTCATTTGAGGGTTGTCCTGCAAACTCTCAAATATCGTCAGTTATTCGCTAAGTTTAGCAAATGTGAGTTTTGGTTGCAATCAGTTGCTTTCCTTGGCATTTTGCGTCTAGCGAAGGGATCTGAGTGGATTCTCAAAAAATAGAGGCAGTGAAGCAATGGCCCAGACCTACCTCTCCTACAGATATCAGAAGTTTCTTAGGTTTAGGTAGATATTATAGAAGGTTCGTGGGAAATTTTCATCCATAGCTTCTCCATTGACTAAGTTCACTCAGAAAAAGGTTAAGTTATAGTGTTCATATGATTGTGAGAAGAGCTTTTCCGAACTAAAAACTAGGTTGACTACAACTCCTGTTTTGACTCTACCAGAGGGTTCAAACGGTTATTTGATCTATTGTGATGCATCTTGAGTCGGCCTAGGTTGTGTGTTGATGCAGTAAGGTAAGGTTATAACTTATGCTTCTAGACAGCTTAAGGTGCATGAGAAGAACTATCCGACTCATGACCTTGAGTTTGCAGTCATAGTATTTTCCCTAAAGATTTAGAGACATTACTTGTATGGTATACACATACATGTGTTCACAAATCATAAGAGCCTTCATTATGTGTTTACCTAGAAAGAGTTGAATCTTCGCTAGAGGAGATGACTTGAGTTCCTCAAAGACTATGATATGAATGTGCTTTACCATCCTGGTAAGGCCAATGTAGTAGTTGAAAAAGTGTGTCGGTGATCCAGCATCTATAGTACCATTGGAAAGTGTGCCTGTGAAAAATAGTGTCACTTATGAGGATGTGCCAGTTGAAATTCTTGATCGTCAGGTTTGAAGGTTAAGAAAAAAAGAAGTCGCTTCAGTTAAGGTTTTGTGAAGGAGTCAGTCCGTAGAGGGAGCTACTTGGGAAGCAGAAGCAACCATGAAGGACAAGTATCCTCATCTCTTTCCTTTCGATTCCATTCCAGCTTGAGGTAATAGTTTATCTCCAGTCTTTCAGTTACTCATGCGTAAATTCAATCTTAGAATCATGTTCCTTCTATTATACCTGTATTTTCAGCTTATTTGAATGTTCTTGGAACTTAGTTCAGTCAGATTTCAGTTTCATGTACTTTGTGGTTGGGTTGCACCTTTTTCCTTCCAAATTCAGCTAGTTTACTCTTCATTCAAGGACGCATGTTCCCAAATGGGAGATAATATAACACCTCATATGCTAGGAAGACCAAAATGCAGAAATTGCAGGTTCCACCAACGGGGCCACCTACAGACCTTAGGTGGGGTCCATGGTTGGCCACCTACAGCCCCTCCCCTGAAACCCAAAAAGTCTCAGCTAGGGGTCGACCCACGCCAGGACCTACGGACCGTAGTTAGGACCACGATCCGTGCTCCAAGTCCGTGGTTTAGACCCCTCAACAACCCATCTCTGAAGCCAGTCGACGACTGACCAGGACTGACCGTAGGTCAGTCAACAGTCAGGCCTGTCAGTTGGCCCCGACAGCTTTTAAATCAGGGGTCGTTTGGTCTTTTCCCTATGCGTTGGGCACCTAAACTACGTCATTTAACCCCTAAACTACGTTGTTTTGGTAAGTTTTAGTCTAGTAACTTAATCAGACTTTACCCTAAGTGATTCATTTACCAAAAATTTAGAAATCTTAGAGGAAACGAGGAGAAAGAGTAAACCAAGCCCTCTCCAAGAACGCAACATGTTTCCCTAAGTTCCAGCCCAAAATTGAAAGATTTCTCCATGAAATTTGTCACCAGGTATGTGGGATTTCACTAGTGGGTTCCTTTCACCCATTAGGTCCCTAGATTTCACTCAGAATCTTGATTCCCTAAATATTGCTTAGACCTAGGGTTTCTAGAACTTCAGATAATTTTTATGATTTAGTTGTTAGAATACTCCAAATCAGATTATCATGATTTCGTAACATTGTTGCTTAGTTTCTTGCATGGAATTCAAAACCCTAGATGTGTTGATTCATTTAGTTCATGAATTACACTTGCTAGGCCAGTTTATACAGATATACATGCATCAGTTTTCAAATGTTTCATTATTTGTACTTAATATTGCATTTTCAGTTAGCATGTCAGAATCTCGAGCTATCCAGTTATTTTAGTTATATTGTATTTTATACATTCTATTGGGTGTAGGCTTAATATCGAGTTCGACTAGGATCAGTCACCCTCATAGTCCCAGAACTACGTGCCCCTGTAGGTTAAGTCCTCTCTGTGGGCATCATATTTAGAGATCACGCCAGTCAAGCCTCTATACCTTTGGCAAGGTATATTGGGTCCTCCCGATGGGGCATATACATCGGACTCCACATTTAGCTAATGTGGTTTTATGTCGGTTATTAGTAGTTCCCATAATAAGATTTTAGTGCATTGACTAGGTTACCAGTTATATGTTCAGTATTCAGTTTTAGTATGTATGAACTTGGTCATTATATTCAGTTTAGTTCATATTCAGTATGTTTAGTATATTCCCCATGTTCATCTTATATCATTGATCATTATGCTTTATTTCTATTATGTATATGTTGTTCAGCTTTATTCTATCCTGCATGCTCAGTACCTTCAAGTACTGACGCATACTCTGCACTACTTCTTCTCGTGATGTAGGTTCAGGTCCTCAGCATTCATATCACGCATAGATCGGTTCTCGATCTCCTGTTCAGTAGTATAAATGGTGAGTCCTCATTCTTCGAGGACGATAGATATCTTTCCTTTTACTTTCAGTCTTTCAATTTCAGTTTTGCTATAGTTAGCTGGGGGCATGTCCCAGCATCTCTAGTCAGTTAGAGGCTTTCATTCAGACATAGTTAGATTCAATTTTAGCATGTCCCAGCATCTCATAGTATTGGGTATTCCCCATTTCAGCTTATATCATGTTTTAAGCTTCCGCACAGTATTTCTCATTTCATTTTATCTTAGTATACTTATGATATACCAGTAGGGTTAGCTTGGGGCCACTCGTGATCCTAAGTCCCGTGCTTACGTCAAGGGGACAGCCTCAGGGGGTGGCATTTCCTCAACAAAGGAACACCAATTCTAATCAATGGGGTGGTAGAGGAAACATTAGGAATAAGAGAGTAATGACTAAATATGATCCAAATGTGTCTTGCACACATTGTGGGAAAACTGGACATGTCTATGATGATTGTTATAGAAGGATTGGGTACCCTAATGATTTTGAATTCACCAAGTCTAACGAGTTTGATTATTCTAAACCAAAAGGGTTTCAAGGAAGGGCCAATGGAGCTTTCACAAATGAAGACAATGAAATCCAAAGCATCACACAACAACATGGGACACCTAATAACATTCTTGATCAACTCAACAAGGACCAATATGTAGCCTTGGTGAAAAAGGTTGCAAAAGACATAAAAATGGATCAGGCTAGCATCTCAGCGGTTGGTTTCAATGCTTCTGCTATAGCTGGTATAGACCTGGATCATTGATCAGGTGCTTCAGAGCATATGTGTTTTGATTCTCAATTTTTTTCACTTCTTTAATTCATGGTCTTATGACTTTGCATATCACACTGCCCAACTCTTTCAGGATTATTGTGACTCATATAGGAAGTGTCCCTATTCTGCCCAACTTGACTCTTGAGAATGTATTATTTGTCTCAATTTTCATATACAATTTATTATCTGTCAATAGATTGTACACAAAATACACATATAAACTTCTTGTCACTCCTAGTTGTTGTCTGTTACATGGACATTTAATGAAGAACAGTCAAATTTTTGGTGGTGTAAAGGATGTTTAATACTTGTTGGAGCATGTCAGTCCTAGGTCTAAGTTTTTATCCAAGAGTGCAGTTTCTTTTCCAAAAGAAATCAATTCCATTTCTCAGTCTAATTATGTATTTTTTTCAAAGTTTTTCAATGTAGTTCCTAATGTTGACCTCTGGCATGTAAGATTGGGGCATGTACCCTATTTAGTAATGAAAAAAAAATTGATTTCATCAAGTTTGCTCCTAATTCAGAATTTGTTTGTAATGTTTGTCCTAAAGCAAAACAAACTAGACCACCTTTCCTCTCAGTCATATTTACTCTAAAAAAAAATTATATAATACATATTGACACTTGGGGACCTTACAAATTTTCAACCTACAATTGTTTTAGGTATTTTTTTTACTGTAGTTGATAATTACTGTAGGAGTACTTAGACTTTTTAATGAGCTCTACGATCAATAATTTTCCTATATTAAAGGAATTTTTCTTATCATGGTTGAAAGACAATTTCAGACTAAAGTCAAATGCAATATATATGACAATGCAATGGAATTAGGAAAATGTCATCAAGAGGCTCAATTCCTTAAGTCTCAAGGAATACTCCACCAGACCTCTTGGGTTGCAACACCCCACCAAAATGGCTTTGTGGAGAGAAAATATAGACACCTACTTGAGCTTGCTAGGATTCTCATGTTTCGGTCTCAATTACATATCTCTTATTGGGGGGAATCAAATCTCACAGCCACTCATTTGATAAATAAACTACCTTCCAGAGTATTTAAGGGAAATACTCTTTATGAAATACTTTTTGGTCAGTCTCTTTCTTATGAGAACCTAAGCAGTTTTGGTTGTTTGTGCTATGATTCTACCCTTGCACATCAGAGATCCAAATTTGAACCAAGGGTTGTGCCTTGTGTATTTTTAGGCTATCCTCTAACTCAAAAAGGTTTCAATGTTTTGGATTTAACTACTACGAATATATTTACCTTTAGAGATGTTTATTTTCATGAACAACACTCCCCTTTTAATACTTTGGTTTCTCTTGCTCCACTTATTTTCTCTTCTTTTCCTTCTGACCTGAATGACCACCGTACTCTTCCTCTCATCCCTACTAATTATTCACCTGATACTCAATTGTCTTCTTCTTTCTCTCCCCCTCCCCTTCAAGAGCTTTCTCCTCCTCCTAGAAAATCTGGGAGGGTTACTACTGTGCCTAGATATTTGCATGACTACATTTGCAACAATATAATTTTGACAGATTTGACTGAGGCTTTTTTTATTCATGTCACGCTCCGAGTCTACACCCTGGGTGAGACTGACACTCGAGAACCATTGTTGTCCCCAAGCGAACCCTTGGCCTGGCTTACTACTCAGCAGAAGACTTTACTCAACAAATATAAGTTCATGAAATAAACTAGAATGTTATAAAAGAAAACATTCAACTGGCCAATAAGGCAACACAAGTCTTATAATCAAAACAACTGAAATATCAAGACTAATGAACTAATAACTATCTATCTATGAAACCTCTAATATTAAGAGGGATGTCGGGACAAGACCCTCGATCATCCTAAAAACTGAAATGACAAAGAAATATGAAAGGGATCCTCCGGAAAGCAAGGAGGCTCACCAAATGACTATGAAATACTCAACAGGATCAATGAAGCACTGGATATTGGTCCTGGTTACCTGTATCTGCATTATAAAAGATGCAGGCCAAATGACATCAGTACATGGAATGTACGAGCATGCAAGAGGAATACTAAAACAAGACATAAGCTTGAAATGGAACTGAAGAAACTTACTTCGTCTCAACTCAACTCAACTCATTTCAATATAAAGCAGTAATAAAGATGTTGTATAAAGAAAAATTTTAAAGCATGTAGATAACAACTCAGTGTATTGAAAAATACACAATAACTAAGTTTGTATATGAAAATACAAGTAACTATGTGTATATAAGAATACAAAATATCTTTGTGGAGTTTCTCTAACCGATAACCATCACTATGAGCTATGTGATGAAACAACGACTTGCCTCACACTACCAGGGCCATCTTATACCTTGCTGGGGGTATAGAACCTAACTACTAAGTAGATCCACTAGTCTATGCTAAAAGCATTAATTAAGGAATCATCTAAAAAGTTTGACCCTTTTCTACCCATATTGGCTACATGGTTTATGGAAACTTTGAATTATCTGAACTCAAGCTCGTCCCCACATCGGTGCTCAATACTACTCCCAAAATATAACTAGCTCATATGTTTAAAAACATAACTCTTTATGTTGTTTGAGATTATTACTCAAAAACTAGCTCAAAAGCTCACTTGGAAATCAGTGTTTCCTCTTTTGTTTAACTGTGAAAACATTTACTCCTTGGGAATACTTACTTCCCGTATAATCTTTTGAAGAAAAAGAACTTCACTCTTACTCTTACTCAACTCAATGCTCAAGTCTTAAAACAAGTTTAAAACAATTGTAAAAGACTTTTGAAATGACTTGAAGAACTCTCAAGACTTGACTCTTAACTCTACCTTGAATTTGAATTGTGAATTCAAGGTTATGATTTGTGATAGGAAGGAAATTGTAACATCCGACAATTTAAAATGAATATGAAGAAGCTTGAAATTTGAAAGTAGTCATTTTTTTTGGAAAGAAATTCAGAATCTGGAAATTCGGCCAAGTGTGGAAATCAGTGAGTTTTTGGCCAACTTTGAGCAGTCATAACTCCTAGCTCAGGATGATCCAGGAATAGTTCCAGTTATGTTTGGAAATCCCTTGGAAC